>PVJH01019817.1:0-41938 GCA_004026705.1 Nesogale talazaci
AAGGGTACCTCTTTTTTTATCTCCTCTTCTGTGGTCTTATCTGATGTGTACAGCAGACCAATTGACTTCTGATTGTTGATCTTGTACCCTGCCACTCTGCCATACTCCTCTATTGTTTCCAGTAATCCCTTTGTGGAGCTTTTGGGGTTTTCCATATATATAATCATATCATCTGCAAATAATGATATTTTCACCTCTTAAAGGTGCATATTTTTAAGAAAAACTATTCTGCCAGTCTTTGTCTTTTAACTACCAAATCCAGTCCTTTTATATTCACTCAGTAATGTTATTGATGACTCAGATTTTGTTGGTGTCATTAAGCTTTATTAAAAATAATGTACTGTCTTCAGTTTTCATGATGACATTTTTGCATTGTATGCCTTTTGCTTCTTGTTTTCTTGATACTCTCATTGCTTTTATCTTTTTGTTTGTCTTGCTAATATAGTTTTCATCTTGCTTGTTTTGTTGGAGTTTTATTTTTGCTTTATGGGTTTAGTCTTGGTGGTTTTGTTTCCAATTTCAAATCAGTTTGTTGTACTTGTGACAGTTTGTATCATCTCCTTTCAAGCATATATTGTCTACCCTTATCCCTCAGCTCGTGTTTATATGTTTATTTGTCTCTTCAGAGTGGAATGTTGTCTAGGATTTCTTGTTTAATTTCATATAATTCCATTACACTTTGAGTATTGCTTAAATAGAAAGTTTACTCCATAAAAATTTCTTTTGTAATACTTTTAGCTCGTTGTCTTGTTTTTACAGATCTTCAGTTCATATAATTTCTTTTAATATGTTTTGTGAAGGTTATCATTTTCTGTTTACAATATACTATTTTATGTTCATTTTAAAATCATTTTATTGGGGGCTCATACAACTCATCGCAATCCATACATTCATCGGTTGTTTCATGCACATTTGTACATTTGTTGCCATCATCATTTTCAAAATATTTTCTTTCTACTTGAGCCCTTGGTATTGGCTCTTTTTTTTTTCACAAATTCCTTTGGCTTTTCCTTATCTTTTTCCTTATCTTCACATTTTTGGTTGCTTTTGTCTTCTTGTCTTCTGTTTTCAAGACATTTAGCCTTGAGATTACTTACTTTTATTCCAATGTTTCCATCCTGCTGTTTGGTTCCTTTATCATAATGTCCATTTCTATTGTTTTGGTGTTTGCCTTCTGTGTTTCTATTTGGATGTTATTGATTCTAATTTTTTATTCATTTTGTCAGAACATTCCTGAATTCTTGAACTTTGCCTTTTGTTCTAGTCTATCTCCATCTCATTTCCCATACAGTTTCTTAAATTAACTGGAGACCATCGTCAGAATTTCCCTCATGGGAAGATCTGTAGTCCTCTCCTCTTTCAAAAGATCCTTCAGGTCCACATATGCATGTGCTATAGTACTTTGTGCTGTTTTTTCTTAATTTTCCACAAGTGTATGGGCATCAACTGCTGTTTCTGAAACAGAGTGTTATTGCTATTTTTTAAATGTTCAATTCTGAATGAAGAGCGATCCCCTCATTCCTGTTGCAGAACCTGTGAGGTCAAGGGTATCCAGGCAATTGGGCATCAGCCTAGCTCAACCAGGGATGAGATCAGCAAACAATTAAATATGTGTTCTTCATGATCCTGGTTTTCCTGTGGTTTCCAACTTGCCAGGGGGTGCTTGACAATTATCGATCAAACCAACACATTGAGGGAAACAAGTGACTGATTAGAATACCATTCACCAAAACTATCTCCTATTGGACCTGTATGTCAATGTTGAACCCAATTATTATTTGGGTCTTAGCTTATAGCAGGCAGATGTTCACACATTGAGTCCTAGACCAAAGGAGGAACACTCACTCACTGCTGATGAACTGTTTCTGCATATACTTTGAGAAGGTTAGCCTTCCCCAGGCTACAGGAAAATTCTGCCACAATCCAAACCATAAGAGGTCCAATTTGCTGGAAGCCAGTCTAATGTAGATACAAGTCACCCAAACAGGCAGCATGCAATGAGTGAATGGGTCCCTCCAAGTGTGGAGACTTACAGGCTTGGTGAAGCCTCCTGACCCACTCAACCTCTTCCCATCTATGTTGGAGAAGCAGAGTTGATCAGCGGAGGGAGACTGAGACAGGGCCATGCACTCTCCACTGTGGACTAGAGCTTCTGGTACCTCTGTGGCTTCCTGCCAGGGTAAAACAGAACCTACCACTTTTTAAATTGCTTTTCCTATGGGGTTCTTTTTGTCAGTTTCTCCCTGTAGTGACTTCAGCAATGTGTTGTTTTTCTCAGAGAAAGTCCTGAAACTCAGGCTATTGTCATCTTTCTGATGTTTCAAGAGTTGTCTTAAAAGAGAAATTGAGGGACTGCGGCCCACTGGGATGGAGATTCAATTCCAGCTCACAAGAGCAAAGACTGGGCTGCCTACTCCCACTACCTGAGGGATTAAAAAAAAAGAGGGACTGAGAGTGACTCTGATTCCTTGACCATCCCTAGATTGTCCTTCCCTAGATGAGCCATATTCATTGACTACATTCCAGGTATAACTTCACACATGACGGAATGTGTTGCAGAATGTTTATAAGAAGGAGAGGACAGAAGAGTTGTTTGAATTTTAACAAATTATATAATTAATCAATTTCATAAATTAAATGCATCATGGAAAAACATAAGGTCTGAAATATGGAATCGCATCTTGGTCTTTCAGGTGCTTTGCTTAACTCTTGTTCTTAGTGTTGAAAGTAACAGAATTAATTTAATTAGTGGTAGGAATGGGAAGGAAGGAGAAAATACTAGGTGAGATAGTTAAGGTTTATTGTGCAAACCTGTCCAATGAAAACATGTGGGATTAATTGAAGGGAAGCGAGATAAATGGCCCAGTGAACGTTGCCTTTCTAGTTCTTGGGTCCCTTGCTTTCTGATAGTCAGAAAAGAGTACAGCTGCCTTAGTCAGTTCTATGCTTCAGCTGGCTAGGCTCACTTCCTGTGAGACATCCTTGGAGAAAAGCCACATGGACCGACTCCTATGCAGTCCTGGGTGCTGGAGCAGCCTTCTGGAGACCCTTGCCAGTGCTGACATGCTTACATACTCACTGATTTGGTTTTCCTTCTGCAGTCAGCGTCATTGCATATGTTCTGTGAGATGAGGAGGACTTTGTAGATTGGTGTTGGACTTATGTGCTAACGTTGGACTTATGGGCTTGGACAGCACTGGGTTGGGATGCTTTCTTAATGTACACTTACCCTTTATATAAAACTTTCTTATAGCCTTCATATAGAAATCTCTTATATGTATATGAGTTTCTGTGGATTTCCTCCCCTAGTGTGTTAGTTACCCTAGTGTGTAGACTAGAGGAACAAATTTCATAGCCACACATATGGATATAAGGGAATGTTTTATATACAAAAGGAATGGAACATTGAGAAAGCATCCCAACCCAGTCCAGTTCAAAGTCATAAATCCGATATTAGCCCATATGCCTTATACCATTCTACAATGTCTCCTTCCGACTCATGAAGTCACAGGTGAGTGAGTGCAGAATCCCAGCGCTGGCAGGGGTCTCCCCATGGCTCCTCACTTCCAGGGTTCAGGTCCATCAACAGTATCCAGTAGCGGCAGAAGCAAGTCATCGCTGGTAGGGGTCCCCACATGGCCTCTCCAGCTTCAGAGGTCTGGCTCCATCAGGGCAAAGCCGTGTGGCTTCTCCTCCTGCTCCTTCAGTTTCTTGGATGCTGCCATCTTGTCTTATCCATGATTCATAGTCTCTGAGACTAACTCCCAACAACCAGGGAGATAGCTTCTCCTCTTCATGAGGGAAATATCGTGAGATTTCCAAGAAATATCAGGAGAAAGCCATGCCCACACAGAGGCCTCATTGGCTACTCAATGGCTATCTCCAGATTAACAGGCTAGACTCCACCCCTACATCTCAATCAAGAAATTAATATAAGCACATGACCAGCACGCTTAGTATACCCAGACTAACATATCATAGGGCTGGAAGAAACAAATCATAAAACTGGAGAGTGGATGGTCATGGGCTTCTGCTTCATGGTAGCGTTTCTCCTATGTCTCACCAGAGTTAGATGCGCCCATGTAGTGTCTGGGTTGTTTTCTGAACAGAGCATGGGAAGTTAGAGCTTTGATTATTATGTTTGGTTGTAGTCTTTCCTTGTTCCTGTTTAAAATGGCAATGATACATATGATTAATATATATTTTGAGCTCAGGGGTAGAAGTCACCATCTGAATTTCTCAGAAACAGTGCTGCTTAAGTAAAATGGCTGATAGAAGGTCAACATGCCTGACAGGAAGCCTGTATCTGGTTTAGTGCTTTTAGAGACCTAATCCCATATTTAGGGATTAGCCCTAATCCCATACATAAAATAGTTTAGATAAGGATTAGATAAGTTAGATAAGGATCGAATTTGACTGTTTTAAGAATTTAATTTAGTATATGATTCTATTTTTGTTTATACTGATTTCTTCTGCTTATTATTGATATGATGATTTGTAGTCATGATTTTGGGAAGTATAAAAATAGAAAGACTGAAAGCCCACTTGCTTTCATCCATTCACATTTGATCTTTAGATAGGTTTACCCCACACCTGCAAAGAAAGCTTTGAAAAGAGATGCCCCATCCAATGCTTTGGAGTTCTTAGGAATCAGTGGTCTTTGTCAGAAGGTGAAAAACATCTGGAACCATGAAGAAAACGCCTCTCTAGAACTGCCAAACATCCCAAAGAGAAGGCACATGGACCTACCCTGATGCAGTCTTGGGTTCTGGAGCAGCCATCTGGAGACCCCTGCCAGTGCTGAGATGCTTACATGCTCACTGATCCAGCTTTTCTCCTGCAGTCAACAGCATTCTGTGTGTTTCTTGAGATTGAGGAGGACTTTGCAGATTAGTATCAGACATGGAGCTAAAGTTGGACTTACGGACTTGGACAGCACTGGGTTGGGATGCTTTCTAAAGATACAATTAGTATTTACATAAAACTTTCTCTTGTATATATGAGTTTCTGTGAATTTGTTTCCCTAGTTTACCCAGACTAATGCACTAGGGAAAAAAGGGAGAAAAGAGACTTGGAATACAGGCATTGAGGTCATAGCATATATTTTTGTTTCTCCCATAACTGTCCCACTCACCTTCATACCTCTTATATGGTATGCTAAGCTGAGTTGACTAGAGAAACAAATCCAAAGACACTCATATATGTGTGAAAGAGCTTTGTATCAGGAAATAATTATATACTGAGAAAAACATCCCAGCCCAGTTCAATTAGAGTCCTGTTGTTGGTAGATATGAAGTGTGGCAATGGGTCCATATCCATGGAATCCACTGTTCATATCACGTTCCTTACCATCCTGAAGCAACTGGCTTGATAGAGTCATGGGATGGCCTCCTGAAAACACAATTTTGACTCTAACTAGGTGACAACAGCTTTTTAGGGTGGGGCAGTGTTCTTCATGAGCTTGATATGCTTTAAACTAGTGGCCAACATATGGTGTTGTGTCTCCACTAGTCAGTGTTCATGGGTCCAGGAACCAAAGGGTGGAAGCTGGAGGGGCACTACTCACTGTTAGTCCTGTGACCCTCTTGTAGCACTTTTGTCCCAGCAACCACATGCCCTTCAGGCCTGGAGCTCTTGGTCCCAATGAAAGAAACTCTCCCACCAGAAAACGCAGCATGGATCCCACTGGACTGGCATCAGAGAATGCCCCTGGGCACTTTGGGCTTCTCCCGCTTTTGGATCAACAAGTTAGGAAGGGTGTCCCAATGTGGTTCTGACCATTTTACAGGGCTTGGTCTTTTGTCCCTTCCCAATTTTATGGAAAATGTCACTTATCTTAGCATTAAGTTTGTTCTTTTATTATAATATAATACAAATAATGTAAATTAGATATGATATATCCACACATCGTTGTCATTATCTACCACCACTTGGCCTTTGCTCCATTGTGACTAACTCATGAACAATGCACCAGGATGGCTGCTGATCTGGGCCACCTCCAGGACTGGTTGGGATTCCCATTGGCTGATTTTCAGAAGCAGACACCAGGCTCTTCTTTTTAGTCTCAGGGTGGAAGCTGCATTGGTACTTGTTGAGCATAATGGAAACAAGGAAGCTTTCACTGATAGAGTATTCACTCATGAGGAACATAGGCCAGGAACAGAGCTCGGGTCTCCTTCTTGAAAGGTGACTATTCTACTACTGCATAGCTAAGGAACTTTTCATTTTTACTTACTTTTTTTTCTCTTCTGGTAATTGGTGAGAGGTGTTTTTGCCATTGCAAATGTTCTGTGACCTCTTCCTTAGTTTTTAAAAGTATCAAGATGTACTGACGCCAAAGAGACTGAGAAACGCTGAGTAAGAAACACTTTTGGTTTCTCTAAATGAAATGTAAGATTCAGAAGTCTTTTTCAAACTGACTTTTGTCCTACTTGTTGCAAAAAAAATGGAATTGACCTCATAAACATATATGCTATGAGGAATTATGATATGTCCTTTTTTTTTTGGTTTACTGCTTTCCCTTTTTGCTTTGTCCTTCCTGTCTTCCCTTCTTCTCTAAATTTCTCTCAATGATCTGATTCTGTACGTGTATCTGTCTGTCTGTCTTTGTCTCTCAACATCATGAGCATTTGCACCAGGGAAATATCTTGGCATGGTTGAATAAATGGCAAAGGATAAAAGAAGAGTCCATTGGGCTAAGGGACTTTTCTATATTCCCAAATAATTTCTTTCTTTTTTACTGGTTGAATTTCGGCTGTCAGTGAATCCACATGCAGAACTCTGAAATGGAAAAAAATGTAATAAACTTACTTGTGATTTAGACACCAGAGAGAAGAAAGGAGAAAAAGCAATGTCAGTGAGAATAGGAATAACACACCCAAAATGACAAATGCAAATGTTAGAGATCATTCTATTTTTGTAAAGCCTTGAATGTGTTCATTGCCCCCCAAATAGCTAGTCTGTGTTATGCTGGTCACAGATGTTGCCGTGATTACTCTTGACAAGTGTGGCTGTGCACAGGCTTAATGAAGGCATGATTATTTGTAAGGCAAGAGACATTGAAGCAGGATGACAAGGCAGGCACATTAAGATTCTCAGCTAGTCACTCTGTTGACCATTACACTTTGGAAGTGTTGTCATTAATGTACTGCCAAATCAAGTGGGTTATATAGTACATGTTATAAAGAGAAATCTCTGATGGTTTTCATGGAAATGAGGTTTATGACACATAGAGACTCTCATAGTAATTCCACGAGGGGGAATTTCTCATTCATAAAATCCTCTGGTAGTTTACAATAGCCAAACACTTCCTCAACCTGAATATTAGTCACTTTTATGTACAGAGATAGCCTTGTTCTACGAAGGTTGCCTTTAGCCAGGAGAATCTCGCCTGATGCTTCAATATACAAAGAGAGAAGTGGACCTGCTTGTTCAAAGAAATGATAGAACAAAAAATCCAAATTCACTGCCATCGAGTCCATGCCAATGCATAGTGGCTTTATAGAATAGGGTCGGACTGCCCCTGTCAGTTTCTGACACTAACTCTTCTCAGGTGCAGCAAGCCTTGAATTTCTCCCACACAGCTGCTGGTGGGTTCAAATTGCTCACCTTGAGGTCAGCTGCCCATCTCGGAACTATTAGAGTTCCTTCAGGAAAAGTTCAGGAAAACTAATATCTCCATTCTGGATTTCCACTAAGCTGCTACATTTGCTGAAGGGTGTTTTTAAATTAAAGACAGGAGCTAGAACCAGCAGGAAAGTGTACATGAATACATTTTATTGTGCATGTTCTCTACTTTGGAAAGCCACAAATAAATGATTCTGAGTCCTGCTTCCACTGCTAATAGTATGCATCCCCTTATCTGTTCTTTATCATTCAAGAATAACCCCACAAAAACCCAAGTCTCTTTGACTAAATCCCTCTGTCCTGATTTTCTTACCATTGCCAATACTGTCCTGTATGTTCATGATACATAAACATTACGAAGCTCTTGTGAACACATTAGCTTATTCATGATACCACTGGAATGATATGCGGTAGGTGGTACCATACTCAAACTAGAGATGCAAAAATAGGACTTAAAATAGTGCAAGGTCACACAGCAAGAAAATCTAGTTCTCCCTGCTATGTTCTTTCCTTTCAAAGCATGTGAAAACACCCTTATAACTTTCATTGCCCCTGTCTACACACTGGGAAACTGGATCCCCATCACCTCTTCTAGCACATAATGATTCATCAGGTCTTTTGATTCTTTGTATTTGCTGTGTAAAACACAGGCTAGCTTATCTAGAAATGGCTTTGATTTTTTTGTCTATTGCTATCTTCCATTTTGTTTCCTTTTTTAATCAGGCCATCCATTGGACAAGTGGAAAGAAGAGCATAAGTTTTTGTCTCTACCATGTAATGTATAGTTAGTGGATCACTGGATATGGATGTCCACTGAATTCAAATACTTAGTCTCTACTTACAGAGGCTAATTCCTCCCAATTTTCCATTCTCAATTTTAATATTGACAGTCCTGTTACATGGAAATTAGGAAGGTTGGATATCCTAAATTAGAATAACCTAGTAGATTCTTGATGGAGCCCTGGTGGCGTAGTGAGTTACAAATTGGGCTGCTAAGCATGTAGTCTGCAATTCAAACCTACCAGCTGCACCATAGGAGAAAGAAGAGGCTCCTTCCAAGGTTTCCAATCTCAGAAATCTCAAAGAGAAATTCTATTCTGATATATAGGCAGGTCATAAGTCTGAACCAAGGCAATCACAGTGGATTCTGGAGAGTCCCTAGCTGGCACAAATTATTAAGCACTGATCGACTTACTTGAAAACTGTTGGTACTAACCAACCCAAAGTGTGTGTGAAGGAAAATCTTGTTGATCTACTTCTGAAAACTCATTGCTATGAAAACCCCATGGAGCATAAATCTACTTGGACACACAAGGGGTGATCATGAATCAAATTCTACTCAATAGCAACTGTTTAGTTAGTAGGTTGATGGGATTCCAGTTGGATTAGCATTCACACAAGAACAGATATCAGATATAAAGAAACAAAAGAAAGATTTCTCCTTTGGAAGTTTACTTAGATTGTGTTCTGTCCTCAGAATATAGATACTTTGGCAGAATGCTTCCTTCACTCTTCTCATAACCTAAGCTTTGAAATTTGAACACACATTTGCAGAGATTTCTAGCCTGTTGCCAAGGGATCTTGGAATTGTCTAGGCCCCCAAAGCCACACAAGTAGGATGAAAACTTGAGTACTGATTTGAGGAAAATAATTATTTGTAAAGGAATGAAAAATGCATGTTACATAGAGCAACCGATTTAATCTAACCAAAAGAGAGTCAAAAAGCGTTTGTGGAATAATTGAATTATGAGATAATGATATTTTTCCATTAAAAATTTTAAACTATGTTGTATTTATCTTCATCCTGAAGGACAGTAATGCCAGCTTAATAGTAAGCATCATTTTTTTCTTATCATTTTTAGTTGTCTTTATCCCCCCCTTTGGCAATTGCTTGTTAGTAGTAGTTTATTTTAAAATACTTAAAGTTTGAAAGAAATCACTAATGAACATGATTCAATAATTCATAATCATTCACATCAACAATGAACATGGACTATATCAGTGTTATTCCATGCTTAAGTAAGAATAAATACATTTTATTAAGCTTTCTGATGTTTCCTTCAGAGGTATTGATTATTTTATTTATTAAGCCAAAATTTTTATGAAAGATATCAGGAATATTGGCATTTATGAAAAAGTCAAGTAAACAAGGAGAAGTGATGCTATGCTAATACATATAATCTGCCCAGAGATTGGGATCATAAATTCAAGATTTTGCTATTTATTATAATGTTTCCAGCATGTGCATTGAGCAATTTGTGAAAAAAGCAATGCTGGTATTTGAAAAATTCATTGATGCAAGTGGAGGGAAGTCAGAGTGTATTGAGAAAGACAATATCAAAAGGCCTGGATTCTGACCTGTTCTTACTCAGATACCAGTGATATCACACCCTCAGGTTATGTTTGTGCCTCAGTTTTGTCTTCTATCTTCCTACCTCAAAACATTGTAAAAAGATGACTTGCAAGTACATCCATTAGTTACAAGGTCATGTGCAAATAGATAAAAAAAGATAATTTGAAAATTCATTTTCTCTGTACCGAGACCAACATGCAGTTTATGGATTTTGTTATTAGACATTCTTGGCAACTCATTGCAACCCCAAGTACTGCACAATGAAGCCAAATAAAGCTCAGTCCTGTGCAATCGCGTGGTTGGTTGCTGAGTGGACTATTAAAATCAATGAACTTTCACTGATTTCTGGATGTTGCTTGCCAGTCCTTTCTTCCTAGTCTGCTTTATTCTGGAAATTCTAATGAAACCTGTTTGGCATCATAGCAACACACAAGCCTCCACAGGCAGTTACACATTAAATGCATTGACCAGGAAGAAATACATGAAAGATGCTCACATATTATGTATAGTGATTACTTTAGGATCTGATGAGCATCAAGAGGTATCTTTACACTTGATAATTGAAAAGAGCTATTAAAGGTGTAAGTGGGCCCAGAGAGAATAGCAAACTCCCAGGGAGAACAAGAGCTGGTCTGAAAGGGAAAAGGGATTATGGGTGCAAGTGATGGAGGTGGAGGGAAGTCAGAGTGTGCTGAGAAAGACAAAGCCTTAATTGTCAAAAGGCCTAGTTTATGACCTGTCCTTACCCAGATATCAGCGATATCACATTCTCAGGTTACGTTGGTGTCCTGTGAGGGGCCTGACATAAGCAGTGACAACACTAAAGAGATACAGCAACTTTTACTCTAGGCAGGGAGGAATCAGGTGAGTAAACCTTTAGCCAGCTAGCTTCTCCTTTTGCTGGTCCTCTGAAATTGCCTTCTCGAAGCCAAATCAAATCAGAAGCCTGAGGAGCTATTGTTAGAGTCTATAGCAGCGAACTTCCAAGGCATGGAGAAGAATGGATCCGGGGAAATGTGGTTGGTGATTTTATATGTCTGCTTGGCTAGACTCTGAAACCATTCTGTGTTTGAGAAGACTAGTCTACTTGCTGTTATGGAGATTAAATCAATTGACCTTATCCTCTATAATGTGGGTAGGTCTCAATCTGTTCAATATATTAAGACCAAAAAAGGAACTTCCCTTGGGTGTGCTCTGCCCCTACAGAGTACAAATACTTGCTTTGGCACAACTGTGCAATAATCTCAAGTCTGTTGTCACTTATAGATTTTGGACTTGTCATTCCTCCATACTCACATATGTCAGCTTCTATCTATTGATCTTTCTATCTATTGATCTTCTTCTATCTATTGATCTTTCTATAGTCACACACATTTGATGGTAAGTCAAAAGGTTCCTCTAAGGTTCTAGTTCACACATGCATATAAATTTATTCCAAACAAAACTTATTTAAATATGTTTCTGCAATTAGTAGGTTACAATTTGTCCTGTAAACTGAAAGGTCAGCAGTTTGAAACCACCAGCTGCGCTCAGGAAAAAAGATGAGGCTTTCTACTCCCATAGAGTCTTGGAAATCTACAGGGACACTTCTACAAAGGTTTGCTGTGAATCAGAATTGACTGGGTGAAGTGAGATTTTTTTTTAATCCTTATCTTTCTTTGTGATTACTGGATAACTGAAGACATATTTTTTAGTTTTCAATACAGTTGTCTTAGTCTTACTTAGTGTGACTTCAAATAATATCCAATCAAAACATTAGGTTTCAAGAGATCTGCTCAATCAGTTAAATTTAAAGCATACCAGACAGCTCAGAAGGCTATGAAGACTATTTGGGGGAATCTAAAGTGATAATGTTGACTTTTTCTTGAAGGACACAGGATGAACACAGGAACTTATTATAATGAAATTTTAAGAAAATTGAAAATTTCACTAATAAGGCCTGAGGTTTTATCCAAGAAGGGTTTTTTTCTGCCATGATAATGTGCTTTATAGTCCTAACGTTGCTCTTTCAGTCTTCCTTTAGTTCCTCAAGTTGAAAGGGCAGCAAAACTATTTGACTTGGTGAAAGAGGCAGAGCACAGAATTCCTCAGAGAAAGATGAGAAGAGAGAAAACCCTGCTTTCAGAAGTGTATAGATTGAAAGGGAAGTTATGTCAAGAATAATAACTTCACATTTTCCTAATGTGTTTAGTAAAAATTTCTCAGATTTTGTAGCAATGCATTTTAAATGACTCTCCTATATCAACCCATTTCTGTCGAGTCAATTCTGATTCATTGGTTTCCCAAGGCTGTAATCTTTATAGAAGCAGATGGCCACATCATTCTTCTGTGGAGTGGCTGGTGGGTTTATATTGCCCAGTTAGAATTGGCAGCTGAGCGCTTAAATCAGTATGCACAAAGGCATATTGTTCCTATTTATCTACAGAACTCTAAGACAAGGAACAAATAGAAAATAGGAAGCATAGCAATTGGATCAACATATAGTCATGTTTGAAAACAAACTAGTTGTAAATCTAGAAATTAGTTTGACACATTTTAATAAATAAAGCTAAGATTTATTTCCTATGGTATCCTGAAATACTAATTCTAAATATATCTTTATTGTGAAAATTACCCTTTAGCAATGAAAAATGTATGGTCAGAGAACAACCTACATGTGACTACAGCAGTGCTGTTTATCATTACCTCAAATGTCCTTCAAAATATGAATGGATAAGAAAACTATTGAACAATGGAATACAACTCAACAACCCAAAGGAAGGACTGTTGATACCACAAAATGGCGGTTCAAAATGATAGAAAAAACAAGCCAATTTCAAAGGTAATATAGCTTAGGACTACATTATTTGACATTCTTGGAGACAAAGCTGCCATAACCATGGTTTCTAATGGCGAGAGCAGAAAAAGAATGATGGGAGAGTTTGGGTTTGTGACAGAACTCTTCTGCTTATCAATTGTGGTAGTGGGTACATGTGTTTATTCTTTGTCAAACTCAGTGGTGCACACATACCACACATGCATGCAAGCGCATGTTTTTCTTCATTTTAAGCTTTAAGGAGCGATCATTTAATGAATACATTATGGTCAAAAGTTTCTGGGTTGGACTGTGAAGATACTAGCAAAATATCTGCCCTCAAGTCAAAATGGAAGAAGGTTCGATCCAGAGTGGAGAAAGAGAAAAGAGCGGCAAAGGTGAACCTGCATCAAGACAAGGAGACACCTTGTGAAAGTGGCTGCCGTGTCCCGGAGCAGTCGTGTGACAGCGGTGCTGAGTGGCAGAATTAGAGCCAGAGGCATGCAGACACAGCCATGAGGACATCCTCTTCCCCAAGATGGACAGGAAAAACAGGAAAGCGGGATTCTGAGACCTGAGGAAAGGAATGATCCGCAAGATTCAAGCTGGAGGCAAAGGACACTCCTGGAAGCAGGAAGCCAGCCTCGCTCTGGGCAGCTGATTACAAAGAGTGAGGGAAGCAGGGAAGCAGGGATTTCCAGGGGTGTTGTAAGCGAGACAGCTGGCTTAAAGCCCCAACTCTGCCATCTCCCAGTTTATGACTTTGGACAATTTTATTATTTTTCTATGGCTGCTGTACCACAGTGCAGTAAACTGGGTTGCTTTATACAATTCGGGTTTTTCATTCTGTAGTCTTCATTAATGTTCTAGCTTTTCTTTCTCATGTTGCAATAATGTCCATTGCCATGGCTACACGGGACCCACAGACATATTTCATGATTTAAGGGCTTATGAAGAACGTTAACAATTGTAATGCGAGTGAGAAATGTGCAGGCTTGGGTTGTTCATCAGGACTGGTTACAAAGTTCTTTTAGGTCTTCTAATAAGTGTCCAAAGGGGCACATCACCCCTTAGTAAGTCTTGACCTGAGGATTCTCAACAGCACCTCTGTGGTACAGCTAGCCCAGTGACTCAGATGCCAGAGGTCACTCCCCCTATGCCCTCCACCCCCCCCACCCACAATTCTGCACGACAGCCTCCTGCACAAAAACACTCCACCATACTGGCTCCTAAGGTTGGAAATCAACCACCCTTGTCTCACGCCCTGACTCCTGATCCTGCTGCTGCTCTTCTGAGGTTCACAGCTATTTTCTGTATCCCGGAGGTTCAGGGTGCAGGGATCACTGGCCTCAAGGATGCTCCCCACTCCTGACCCTTGACGGTAATGAGATTCAACCTCCTGCTTCTTGGAAGGCTCATTTGACACACAGCAGGTTACTTCCCCAAGGAATCCTGTTCACAATTATTTACCAGTAGTATCTTCTCCCACCTTCTTACCAGACCCATGAAGAGAAAGTTCATTTGATGGGAGGTAGACTTTGGCTGGAAGAGCCACATTAAAGAAATCATTGCTCCTGCAATAATTTTTACAGTATCAGAAGGTAGAAGTCCAAGTTCCAAATTAAAGGTATTAGCAGGACCATGTTCTCTCAGAAAGGCCTAGGGGAAGATTTTTTTCTCACCTCTTCCAGCCTGAGAGTCCCAAGCATCCTTTGGTTTATAGTTGTAGCTTCACTTTTGTGCAGCCGGCTTTCCCTCAAACTTTTCTAAAGATATCAGTTGTATTGGATTAGGAACCACCCTCCTGAAGACCTCATGATAACTGATTTCCAAACAAGGTCAGAGTCAAGGAACAGTGTTTAAAACTCCAACATACCCTTCTGAGTGACATAATCCATAACATAAAAAAGACTTCTTATGTAGTTCAAAAGCAGTTCAGAATCTCTCCCCCTTTGGATAACTATGAGACTGAAAGGAGATCACATTTGGAGGAATTTCAGCTGGAAGTCTGGGAAGAGGCAATGCTTAAAGTTAATTAAACAAAACGCTACATGCAGTTCAGGTAAGGACTGTGGAACTCACACACCATGCATTTCCCCCACCCGTATCATTGGTATATAATTCACATATCATACAATTCAGTAGTCCAATCATATTAAAAAGATTTATATCATTATCACCACAGTCAATTTTAGAAAACTTTAGTTCCTTTTTTCCTCTGAAAACTCCTCTGCCATGTCCCTAAGAAACCATTAATTTAGCTACTGTCTCTGTAGATTTACTTATCCTTGGTTACATATAGGGAAAACCTTCAAGAAACAACAACAGCAACAAAATTCCAACAGCATCAGACTGTTGTTGAATAATCTTCTTTATGACACCACCTCCTACCTCTGCCATAGGATTACTTATCTTCTGTCATGTGTATTTCTAATGTTTCCTAAGAGAGTGAACAGACTCACCATCTTCATCACATTGATTTGGGGGTTTATCATGGACTTTTCTTAAGTGACACATGAATGGATATGACATGACATTTGGTATATTTTTGCCTCGGCCTCATTAACTATTGTATGGGATGTCACAAAGGGTTCCTACTATTGCCAACTAGCTGAAAGACTAGTATTTTCAGTATACTTGGAGAAGCCTTAGATGGTGACCCACTTCTTAAAAATTCAGCCATTGAAATCCCTATGGGAGGGCAGTTCTCCTCATATATAAGAAGATATCCTAACTCAGAATCAATATGACTGCAATTCTGTTTGTGAACTGAATACTAAGACTGCTGCCAGAACTTGCACTACTTCTATTGGCCATTGGAAGATTTTGCCTCAACTAACCACTGCCCTTTAATTTGGACCATAAAAGAGAGATAAATGACACAAAACAGAACTTGATCCCCAGCCCACACCAGAGCCAACTCCATGAGTCCTCTGAATGAACATTAACCATCTGTTGTTAGAAATCACGGAAATTTTTGAGATAGGTTTTATTCAGCATTATTACAGCAATAGCTGATGAACACAGCACATGCCTTCTCTTCAGTTATCCTCACTTTTGTCCTCTGTAAAAGGAAACTCATATTTCCTTCTTGAGGACATAGTGCAGTGGTTAGCATGCACTGCTACCACCCAACAGATTGGTGGTTCATGTGCACCATGAGGCACCTCAGAAGAAGGACCTCATGATCGGCTCCCCAAATGCCAGTCACTCCAAACCACGGGGCACAGATCTCTACCATGAGTGGAGTTCATGTACATCTGAAATAATGCATGGCAACTGATTTACCTACTAGGACAGTTTCAAAGAGTAATAAAATGATATATATATATATATATGCATATACATATTCTATTATTAAATTAAATAAATTCTATTTTAAATAGAATTATTAAATTCTATTTTTATTAAATACCAAATGAGCCCATTTTCTTAAGTTTTAGTTCAATTGTTTCACAATTAAGTCTTGATCAATTTATTTAACTTAATTAATTTATTTAATTTATTGAACAATTTATTTAACTGTTTTCTCCAAATGTTGGTTCTCATTTTGAGTGGCTTTTTTGGTCATTGTTTTTCCCATGTGCTTATCCCTGTACTTACAACTAAGCAAAAGGAAAATAAATGAAAGTTACCACTATGAAGAGAAAGGCTAGGCTAGAAAGAATTCTAAAAAGTTTCCATTTGTTTTTCTATCTGTGAAATGCACATAAAAATATGAACCTCCCCTATCTCGAAGGAATGTCATTGTGGTTACATGAAGTGATGGTTAAGAGAGTGTTTTGTCATCTGTGAAGGAGTCTCCAGGGGATAGCAAATATTATTCCTTCTAGCACACAGAGTCCTCTTTATTCTGAGTTATTTATCTCTACTTATGAAGCTACAATATTGCCTACAGGAGGAAGTAAAAAAGCATTATTGCATAATAGTTTTCAATAACAATAACTTCATCACTTATTAAAATTAGTCCCATCTTAAATGGCCCTCTTGCTTTAACACACTTCTCTTGGTATCATCGGTCCCTTTGCAGGGCTCATCAGCAGAAGCGAGTCTATCACACAGTCTGCAATCAGATCGCAAAAGGAAATGGCAAAGCTTGAAAAGGATGGAGGATTTTGCAAAGATGAAAGGAATGGTGGAGAACTCCTCTAATCACATGCAAAGTAATTGACAAATGCAGATCTGACAGCTAGACCAGTTAACTTATTAATAATTGAAGAAGAAAAAATTGACAAGGATGATGACACGATAGACTTCAAAGAGCCCTAATTTGCTGATCTGAATATCAAAGAATGTAGGGAGACCTTGGGGAAAACTGATGAAATCGCAAGTGGTTTGTTTTATTTTTCTTTTTTTAAAGTGTTTTTCTTTGTAGATGTCCTATAGTGTATCATGCTTTTTATGTTATTTCTTTGGAAATTGATAATAACAATTTTATTATTTATAAATTTTATAATGAACACACATGAAAATGTAACCTATGTTTTTATTAAATATCTAATGAGTCAATTTTCTTGTTTTAGTTGCATTGTTTCAAAATTAAATCTTGATTAATTTATTTGACTGGTTTTGTTTGAAACTTTGTTTCTATCTTTGAGACGTCTTTTCTGCCACTGTTTTTCCCACATGTAGTGAATATATTCTCTACTTGCTATTTCTCTTTCTTTTTATGTGCAGAGCAACCTTGGAACTAATGTTTTTCCAGACTTCAGTAGCGGGAACTTCAGGAGCTGTGGGTCAGTTAAGGTAAAGTTGGTGAGCAGCAGTCCAAGGTTTTAGAAGACTGTTGGGTACTTCGCGATGAGCTACTTTATGAAGCAGGATCAATGCACTTTTAATTTCCTGGAGGGTAAGAAGTGAATGCAAAAGTAAAAGGCAGCAGCTGACTCATTCTGTTTCCAACATTATTTTTGAGTAACTGTTGTGAGATACATGTTGGGCTCCTGTTTCCAAGCTTAACAGTTCAAAACCACCAATCTCTCCATGGGAGAAAGTTGAGGCTTTCTATTCCCTAAGATTACCATCTCAGCAACCTACAGCGGGCAGTTATATTCTGGTCCATAATGTCAGTTGCTATAAGTCAGAGTGACTCCATGTAGGTGGGTTTTGGTTTTTGTAGACACGTACTATAACAGTGAGTCTTTTCTTCCACCATTAAAAGAGAATAAAATATTTATTCTGCAAGAACTTTTTGGAGATGAAGTACAGTTTTATATATACATATATACATATATACATATACATATATATATATATATATGCTCTAAGAATCTGACCCTTTGAAGGCAATTCACTTCAAGTGGTATTATTGTCAAACATGCAACAAGCCTGATAATTCTAGGAGCTAATGATTTTGTAGAGGAGGGGAAGGGTTCAGGGAATGTGAGCAACTTCCTTAAGGCTACCGTAACATCTGGAGTAGGAGGTGGGATTTAAGGCCTGGTGTGGTGTGGTTATGTGTTGGTCTGAGATCTGTCTGGTTGGCAGATTAAAACTGCCAGCAGCTTTATGGGAGAGAGATGGGGCTGCACCCACCCATAAACAGTGACCGTCTCAGACACCCACAAGCATTAACTCAGTGGCACTTACTTTGGTTCGGTCACCTCCAAAAGCCTTACTCCTTGCCACAAATGAGCATACTCTATTACTGGGGTGCAGATGAGAGTATCCCAGGAAACACCTGGAGATTTCATCTCTGATAATAATATTTATAACAAAAACCCCTTTCATTGTATTTAATTTTCTTCCTTTGGTAGCACTCTGAGATAGGCCTGGCAGTGAAATTCCCGCCATACCAATGAGTTGCTCTGATGTAGCTAAGGTGATGTCTTCAGCTAGTGGCAAAGTTGAGACTTTACTGGGCTCTGTGGACCCTCTGCCGCACTTTGCATTTCGCAGTTCTCTTTCTCAGAGCTCTCTGTTTCACTTGAGATCTCGGTGTTGTGTTTCTGTGACTGCTGGCTGGGAGCTGGTACAACAGAAAAGGCAGAAGGGAGGGGCAGCTCCGTCCTACAGGGATGCATCTCCTCTCTATCCCAGAGAGTCCCATCCATCACTTTGTCACTTCCGAGACCCAGCTGAGGCATGCTCAGAAAGGGTGGGACATATATATATATATATAATGGAAATCAGTCAGGGGCCAATTTTCCCTGTTGAAAAGGGAATTGCATTTCTCAGGCATGTGGGCAAAGAAAGGTTGATTAAACATAAAAACATTTCCACAAAGGGGGTAGCAAAGAAGAAACTCTATTCAGGCACGTTCTGAGAGGGAATTCTCCTGCAGTAAACACAATTGGGTGCCATCTGAGTTTCTCACAGTTCCATCTGACTGACTCTTTTGTTATAGGACTACTTCCTTGGGCATCTTGGACATATTACTGACCCATGCTCCCTCATCAAACAGGTCACACTATTTTAAAATTTTCAGAACTGGAGGTGAAATGTGAAATCACTTAAGAGATAATGGGGTGGTTCACGCCACATTTATTCATGTCACTGAAGTTGACAGAGATCAATAGCTTCTATCAAAAATGACACCCATGAGCATTGAACGCTGCTGCATCTGGACAGCCGACTAGCTTTTGTGGGTGGGGGATAGTGAATAGGGAAAAAACCCTGTAAATTAGTATCCAATTGTTAATGTGATGTGTTGTCTTCTCATCATGGACAATTAAAATATAAAGAGAAATAAAAAACCCACAAACTCAAAGCCATTTAGACAATTTTGAATTATAGCAACCAATGAGATATAACTCAATCTCTTTCTGTAGAGAAGGCAACCAAAGCTGGAGAGAGAACTACCTCGCCTAAAGGCTACCTCCCCTGGGAAAAGGAGGGGAAGTGCTATGGTTTGAATGCAGACCTTCAATCTTTTCTCTTGTTGCTCATTCTCAAATCTTTAGTCTTATCATCTTTTTATGACTTTTAAAATGTAATCTCATCATTTGCTCAGCATTTTAAATTAAAAACGTAAAATTAAATGTCATCATTGCAGTTATTTTCCTAAGTCCCTGGGAACCCCATTGTTTATGAGCTTCCAGCAAAATACTAATTGTGTACCCTGCTCCAAAGATATATTTTTAATTTATGGAACTATTGGTCAACTGATTCTTTTATTTTAACTCTTGTGTTTAACTTTTAAAAACAACTACACATTTTTCATAGTTTATTAAATAATTTTATAAATATTAGTTGAGTGTCTTTTGGGGATATAGAGATTCCATCCCCTCCAGTTAGTCACAGACAGTTGATGATGAAGATGAAGGTAGAAAACATAACTTTTTGGTGAATTTCCCCCCAAAGAAACTCACTGTCATCAAGTCCATTCCAACTCATAAAGAATGAAGGAGCTCAGGTGCCTTGTTAAGTAAGTGCTTGCCTGCTAACTAAAAGGTTGCCAGTTCTAAACCACCAGCTGCTGCTCCACCAGGTTGGAAGTTCTAAGCAACCAAGAAAAAGAGGTGACAGTCTGCTTCCGTAACGATGACATCTCTGGGGACTATGGGTCAGTTCTACTCTCTAAGGTTGCAGAATTAGAATCAAATTAACAGCAACAGGTCTATTAAGCAAATTGTCTCTCTATCATTTGTATCTTATACCTATTTGAACCTCTTGTATTTTTCCCTAAAATTCTTCATCTTCAAAATCCAAAGAGCCACAAATAAAAATAAAAGCCAATTGTACTCTCACATATGTCCATGTAAGTTCTCTTGCAGGAAATAAAAACATTTTTTATTCCACCCAGAGGGGTGTGGCGTGTTAGGTGAGTGGCCTGGGAATGCCAGTGTGGAGTTTCTCTTAGCCATCAGTTTCCAGTTGTCAGAGACTTTAGCAAGGGGAAATGTCATCGCCAGAGGCACTATATTTGCAGTTACACCTCTGAATCCATCTCTGGCCACCTCTCCTCCCACTAAAATCATAAAAGAGGAGACAATGTAAGTACTGCCATGAGAATGCATACATTCATTGAACATTACTTAAATGCCTTAGGTAGGCCCCGGTGGTATAGTGGTTGCATATTGGACTGCAATTCTCATGATTGACAGTTTAAAACCACCAGTAGGTCGTTGGGAGAACACTGGTATTTTTACTCCCCTTTACAGTCTTGAAACCCTAACAGGGCTGCTATGACCCTATGAGAGTCAGTTTAGATGCTGTAATAAAATTCAGCAATTAAAAGTGATGGAAATACAATGTTGCTTATCCATGTTTTCACATGGGTCCATCTCAAAACTTGAAAAGTGAGTCAAGGATGAGGAGGGGAAATTTGATGAGTCACATTTTTGTGTCTGGTGACTTTCACCATATGATTGGTGGAGATATGCAAATAAGGCACTTATGGCCCACCAAGGAGCTTGAGCAGTTTGTTAGGATTGCAGATAAGGTGTATGACACTTTTATGGAAATGATACCTTGCAAATACATTATACAGAACCCAAATGAGAGAATCATTTGATTTCTGTCCCATTGGCTTAAAATGTGTTATCTCAAGTGCATAAATATGTGATCTTATCATTATCACTCAAGAAAGAAGTTGCATTCTTTCAACCTGGGTTCCCCAACTGATAAGAACTACCTAGACTCAGGAGACAGAGGCAAAGAGCTGGTGCACAATAGGGAAGAGCAGCAGCAGAACCAAGAGACCACGTTGAGATGATGCAATAGGCTTTCCCGCCCAGAGTGAGGTAATTACAGTGGCATGCCAATCCACAGAGGTAGAGTTGAGAACCCTCAGGATGAAACCTTTCTGGTGGAAAATTGTGTTTTTGTTGCTGCTGGATCTACATTTGTTGACTCAGAGATTGAGAGATCTGGGTACGTTTATGCTGAGAAAATATGGACAGGAAGTTCTAGCAGGATGGGATGCCTCTGGACACATATCAGCAGGGCTAAAGAACTCAGTAACACTTGCTGCATCAGGGGGGAAGTCAGGGGTGAGCACCCCGGGGTAGAAGCAGAGGCATACTGGATATCAAGGCTGAGGAGAAACTGTGTTGACTGAAGTATTGTAACCTGAGTCTGTCCTGAATTATATATTTTTTAACTTCCCTAAACACACTCCTGTAACTGTGAGTATGGTCTGTGAGTTCTGGGTGACCACTGTAAGGAATTCTTGAACCTAGTATAGAAGCAGAGGGAGCTGGTGCCAGAATTGGTAAAACTACTGAAAGATGGAGGGATGACTGACCACCTCACAGTCATCAGTCTTGGGTTGTTGATGGCTTTCCTCACTGTTTGTGAACTTGGATGAGGAGATCCAACATGCTGCGCCACTTTTACAAGAGAGGTGGGAATGGCTTGTAGAAAGAACAATAAGTGTGACAACATTTTTCCAGAGTCTTAAAGCAAGAAGGATAGATTGTCAATATAAACTGTACACTTAGGACACTAGCTCTGAATGATGGGTGATACAGGAGAGATTCACAGGGGGCTTCAATTACATATATCATGTTTCTTTTTGTTTGTTTCTAAGGGCTCTGACACAGTTATAGCAAAATATGAAGGTTTAACAAAGTTTACTTACTAATGGGCACAAGGGTGTTCTTTTTATTATTTTATATACTTCTATTTTATAAGCTTGAAATATTTGATAATGAAATTGTTTAATTTTGAGTACTAGGGGAAAATGTGATATCCACCCCACCCTTTATTTGTCAGTGTCTCATACTCACACAAGAGTTATAGAGTCTGCTCAGGAGTGGATGGGGAACAGAGAGGGAGAGCTGATTCGGAGGGAAATTCCAGCAGCTCCTCTGTGCACTAATGCATCCCTGAAGCTATGCAGTGCTCTGCAGTAAATTCTGAGCAACCAACAGAGACACCCTATGCAAATGTTTCAGTGATAAAGCTACGAACATGTAAGTAATAAACTCAAGTTCCTTCATTCCAATTCATCTCAAAGTGAAAGCCAAAATGGTTGCTTTGTATCAAGAAGGAAGCTCTGTTGAGATTTAGTAAGCAGATTATTGCATGAATAGTTTTTATGTTAAATTGCTGGCAAAACTAGAACATATGACATTATTAACTGTAATTCTTTTAGTCATATTCTCATGCTTTAGTCATATTCTTATTATAGGAGTTACATCTCCATCGAGAGATCAGAGCTTGCCAACAGGTTTGTAATGAGCTGTTATATTTATCTTCTAGCAACCCTGATAGGAATCTTGAAATGATTTCTAAGAGAGTATATTTAGAAAGAAATGACTTTAAATTGGCAAGGTTAAAGCATAGCTTTTGTTGTGTTGTGAATTTGTTGGTACATTCTGCAGATATGAATCAGTGGCTCACATAAAACAAAAAATGTGTGTATGTTTCCAAGATGAAAGGGCCTGTCTCAGATGGAAAAAAGTAGCACTGAGGGGGAAGACAGTGAGATTATTTGGGGCATGCCTCTGTCATATCAAATAAAAAGAGTCAGCATATCGAGTCCTGCAAATAGCACCATGGACCCCTCGGTGGAGCAAGTAGTAGTTTGATGGTCATCATGTTAATTGTGTGTGTGCGTGGTCATGTTAATTGTGTGTGCACATGGACATGGTAATTGTGTGTGCGCGTAGTCATGTTAATTGTGTGTGTGGTCATGTTAATTGTGTGTGTGCTTGGGGTTATTGGTGAGTGAGAGCATGGGGACTGCCTAAAAACCTAGTATTGCTTTTAGGTGCCATTGCGTCCGCTCCTTTCTTATGGATCACAGAAAAAAGCACCACCAGGTTCCACATCATCCTCAAAAGTGCTCTTATGTTTGAACCTACTGCTGAGCAGCTACTTATTAGGCACCAACTGTAGGTCAGAATTTCTTAGGTGTTAGTGATAGGGTGTCAAGGAAAGTGCCATGTGACTCGCTCTGCCTCAATGGAAATAAATGTAACGTTGTCATAAAACAAATGTAAGAGTGCTCACAAGTGCTGTGGAGGACACAGATATTGGAGCTACACTTGGAGAACCTGATCAGGGAATTTAATGAAGTCTTCCATGATGAACTAATCAATAAGTCCAATTCTCAAGTTGTAAGAGAATGCAAGAAGACCAGCATGTCAAGAGCACATACTTGGTCAACATTTTGATGCATCTATCAAATGCCAGGTATGCTCCCAGTTGATGGCGATACATAATCAAGAGAAACAAAGGTGCTTTCCTTGAAGAACCTAAAAGCATACCACGTGTGTTTCCAGGAGGAAGGTGAGTGGAAATTTTTAATAAGATAATCAAGGTAAGCTACATTACGATGAATAAAGAGCTGAAATTGAGGGAGTTAGCTCAGCAGATACCTGGGGGATAAATTCTGAAGGCAGAAAGAATGGTCAATTGCCTAGTTGGAAATATGCCTGACTTTTTCAGTAAAGGAGGGAGAGTAGAGGAAATGGAGTAGACAGAGTGAGAGTTAGGACAGAGGCTCACAGGCAGAATACACCCGAGGACTTTATGGGCATTGTTGAGCTTAGACTTTCATTCTGATGGAGAGGGGCAGCCATTGGAGATCTTTGAGTAGAGACAGGACAAAGATCTGTGTTCCAAAATCTTCTTTTCTGACTCCTACATTTAAAAAACATCACTTGCCTGTCAGTGTGTTCTGTTTTGGCGGCTTGTGTGTTGCTGTAATGGTGGAAGCAATATCATTGTTCTCTCAAATGCCATCAGAGCCATCTGAAGTGAGCAGGTTTCAGTAGAGCTTCCAGACTAAAACAGACAATAAAGAAGGTATTGGTTGCCCGTTTGGAGGAAGTAGTCACTGTCAACCTTATGCAGCTTTGAAACATTGTCTGAAGGCCTAATGAATGGAAACCAAGCAATTCCTGGGGGAAATAATGAGTCCCTCTGGTTCAAGGGCTCCCTAAATGTGAGTGAGGATCTAGAGGCAGTTATGCTAACAGAACAAGGGAACACTGCATGGCATAAAATCGGGAAAGGTATGCATTCGAGTTGTGTCTTCTCACATCACTTATTCAATCTGTGTGCTGAGTAAATTATCAGAGAAGTTGTATTACATGAAGAAGACTGCAGCATCAGGATTGAAGGAAGATTTATTAACAACCTGACATATGCAGATAGCACAATTTTGCTTGCTGAAAGTGAAGTAGACATGAAGCATGTGCTGATGATGATCAAGAGTTGCAGTCTTTGAGGAAGCATTGAAGAACTAGAGGAATATTGTATGTTTCATCAATTCTGCACCTTTACTGTCTCATCTCCCCCCTATGGCCCTTCTGTAAGGGAATGTCACTTTACATACAGAGGGGTTTTGGGTTCACAATCTGAATCCCCCTTCATTTACAATGCTATGATTTTTAGTTCTTTGATGTCGATACCTGATCCCTTCAACACCTCATGGTCACACAGGCTGGTGTGCTCCTTCCATGTGAGCTTTGTTGCTTCCGAGCTAGATTGTACTTGTTTACCTTCAAGCTGGTCATTTTTATCTTTTGATAGCTGGTAGTCATTAGTTTTCCTCACCACTTTTGCATATGCACACATTTGTCTTCAGTGCTTGCATAGGGACGGTGAGCATCATGGAATGCCAATTTAATAGAACAAAGTGTTATTGCATTGAAGTACTTGAGTGAAGGCCTGTGTTAGTCCAGGTAGACTAGAGGAACAAATTCAAGGACACGCATATCAATATAAGGAAAGGGTTTATATACAAAAGGAATGTGACACTGAGAAGGCATCCCAGGCCAGTCCAGTTCAAAGTCATAAGTCCTATATTAACCCATCTGCCTGAAATCAGTCTATAAAATCTCCTTCCGACTCACAAAGTCACAGGTCAGTGGGTGCCTAACGCTGGCAAGGGTCTTCCCATGGCTCCTTGCTTCCAGAGCTCAGGATCTATCAACAGTAGAAGCAACTCATCGCTGGCAGAGGTCTCCATCTGGCTGTCCCAGCTTCAGAGGTTTGGCTACGTCAGGGCAAAGCCATGTGATCTCTTTGCTGGCTCCTCTAACTTCTCGGAGGCTGCTGTCTTGTCTTGTCCATGATTAATCATCTCTCAGACTAACTCCCAACAACTAGGGAAGACAACTTCTCATCTTCATGAAGGAAATATTGCGAGATTTCCCAGAAGTCTTAGGAGAAAGCCATACCCACATAGAGGCTTCATTGGCTACTCAATGGCTATCTCCAGATTAACAGGCTAGACTCCACCCCTACATTTCAATCATAAAATTAGCATAAGCACATGACTGCCACAAGACCCAATGTCTGTCTACTGCCTTAATACTAACCCTATAAATATATGCACAAAGATTTATTTCCCCATCATATATAAATATATTTGCCTAGGTACTTGCCTATATTTAGAGATCTATAAATGCCCTTTGCCTTCTATTTCTTTCCTCTATTTCCTTTTACTTTCCTCTTATCCCACTACCATGCTTAGCCTTCATTTTGGTTTCAATAATTTCTCTCAGTTACATTTTTCTTGATCAGTCCCTCTCAGGCCTCTCACATCCTCCTTTGTCACTCATTTTGGATCACTTGTTGTTCCCTTTTCCCTGGGTTGGTCAACCTCACCTCCTTTCCCCTACCTCCCCATCTCCCATGCTCCCCCCATAATCATCAGTCCTGTTGTTTTCTCCTCCAGACTGTTCCTGCAGCCTATCTTATCTAGATAGACTGGCAGAGATAATAAGATGCACACAAAAAAAGACATAGCAAGACAAAGCAACAAAAGAAATAAAAAACATGACAGCAGCAACAAAATGTCCAGAATAAAATATATAAATAAGTAAAATAATAATAATAATAAAACCTGTGAATAATTTAGAGTCTGTTTGTTAACCTCTAAGAGTTTCCTCTGGCCGAGCCCTATGAGATGCCATTCTGTGACCCCAAAGTCTATCCTTCACACTCCTTCAGGACCTCCATGTGCTGCTCCCCCCACTGCTCTGCTGCACACAATTAGCATTTTGCTTCAGTGTTTTGCCTTGGTGCAATCCCTGACCAGGTATAATCCCAACTCTCTGTCTCCAATTTTGCCCCCTCCCCCCCCATAGAATCTTGGGTCAGCGTGGCATAGTGTGTTTCTTAGTGGGGTGGGCCATATGGTCCTCTCTGTACATTGGCTATTCTGAGCAGGGAAAGAATTCTCAAGACTGGGTGGGCCAGGATGTGTTCCGCTCTCTCTTCCTCCCCCTTCATTTGTTCCTGGGGGTTCTGGTCAGATATGTCTCTCTCCCTGAGCTGCAGCTTCCTTTGCTATCCTTTAAAACAAAATTTTCTGGGAGAAGGGCTATCATTCCACATGGTTGGGATTGAGACTGGGCCCTCAAATGCCTCCACTGGCTCCTAGTTCTTCAATGCTTCCTCCCCCTGACTCTCATGATTGCAATCTTACCTTACAGATCTAGCTACCAGAGATGCACACTGATAAAGATAGGAACCAGAAACATAGGGAATCCATGACAGATGATCCCTTCAGGACCAGTGTTGAGTGGTGATATAAGGAGGGTGGAGGGAAGGTGTGGTAGAAAGGGGAAACTGATTATAAGGATGTAACCCCCTCCCTAGGGGATGGACAACAGAAAATTGGGTGAAGTGAGACTTTGGATAGTGTAATAATTGACTAATTATAATTAAAAATTATCAAGAGTTCATGAGGCAGGGGGAGAAGGGGAGAGAAGAAAATATGAGGAGCTGATACCAGGGTCTTAAGTAGAAAGCATATATTTTGAGAATGATGAGGGAAACAAATGTACAAATGTGCTTGATATACAATAGATGGATGGATGGATTGTGATAAGAGGTGTAATGGCCCCCAATAATAGTATTAAAAAAAGATTTTTAGCCTTTACTATAGACTACAACTCAATGTAAAAAAAAACCCAAATCCTCACAGCTGGACCAATAAGTAATATCATGATAACTGGAAAAAGGCTTGAAATTGTAGAATATTTTGTGATGCTCATGTCCATAATGAATGCTCATGTAAGTGACAGTCACGAGACCAAAAGATGTGCAGCACTGGGTAAATCTGCTGCAGAAGACTTCTTTGGAGGAAGAATATTTCCTTGAAGAAATGTGTGCCTCAACCAAGTTAGGATATTTTGTATTGCCTCAAAATTTCACACTGAACAAGAAGAATGAAGATGGATCAATGCATTTAAGTTGTAGTGCTAAGGAAGAATATTGAAGATACCACACACTGCTCTAAGGACACATTGATAAATCTTGAAAGGAGGGTGGCCAGGGTGCTCCCTAGACACAAGGATGGTGAGCATTTATCTCAGGTACTTTGGGCAAGCTGTCAGGTGTGGCCTGTCCTTGGAGAAGGACACCGTATTTTGTAATTGGAGAACCAGCCAAAAAGAAGAAGAAGATGGATTGACCCAGTGGCAGCAATAATGGACCGTAGCACAGGAATAATTGTGGGGATTTCACAGACCAGGTGGTGTTTTTCCTGTTGTGTATAGGGGGTCCCTATGAATCAAAATCTACATAAAAGCACCTAACAACAACCCATTTTTAATTAAAATCATTTTATTGGGAGCTGATGCATCATTTTTCACAATACATAAATACATAGACTGTGCCAAGCACCTTCACGTGCCTGCTGTCATTACTATTCTCCACAGATGCACTTTTCCACTTGAGCCCTTGATATCAGCTTCTCATCCTTTTCCCTCTGTCCCTGCCACCCCTCCCCCACCAACCCTCGATACTTTATAAATTATTATTGTTCTTTCATATCTTACGCTGCCCAACATCTCCCCCCCCCCACTCCTCCAGTGTCTGTCCGCTAGATGGAGATCCTTGTAGATCCTTGTAGTTGGCTCCGTCTCTCTACCCCACCTTCTTCCCACTCATCCGGTAGCTCCAATGCCACCACTGGCCCTGAGGGGCTCATCTGTTCTGGGTTTTCCAGAACTCCAGCTCCCATTTTTAAAAGAGATGCTGAGCACAGGTGGAGGCAGCATTTGCAACGCGAGCAACTGGAAACTGGGAGTTTTCATGCAGGGCAAACCAGATGAAAAAGGGGAGTCCGCAACCAGACTCACTGTCATCGAGTTGACCTGGTGTCCTAGCCAATTTAAAGGCAGGGTAGAACTGCCCCTGGGGGATTCTGCGACTGTAAATCTTTGCGGAAGTATAAAGCCCCATCTTTCTCCCTGAAAAGATGACAGAAAATTTGAAATTCTGTCCTAGACATGCTTAAAGGGAGGTTTCTATGAAACACTGAGTCGGCAGATGGCAGAAGAGAAATGAAGTCAGAGGACCTGAGCTGGCCTGGAGAACCTAGGCGGGCTTGGAGAAACAAGCAGACTGCACATGAAGTTCCTTTGTGAGAAGTGCCATGGAGCTGAAGCCATCAGTGAGAGGGAGGAGAAAAGTAAGGTTATATTTTCCAATTTTTCTAATTTGGGAAAAATAATGACTGGTTTGTGCACAGCAGGGAAGGAGTGTGGTAGGTAATGATACTGAAGAATCTGGTGTGGCCAGGTGTACAGACCTTTGTAGGCTAGCCTGGTGAACTGGCTTTTTATCGGAGCAGCGAGGAACCGTTAAGATTTCAAACAGAGTGTTTGGCAATGTTGAATTTACATTTTGAACAACTGGCTGCATAGAACAGAATACATTGAGGATTATCCAATGTAGCTGCAGGGAGCCTTACAGGCAGTCTCTGACTGTAGTTGTGTTACAGCATCCTGCACATACAGCAGCCTGGCTTTTGTTTTGTCTATCTTATTATAAATTGCTTGGATACTAGGACAAAGGTTGACACTTTAAATCCACCAGTTTCTCTGTGGAAGAAAAAATAAGGTAGTCTTAGTCCATAAAAATTACAGTCCTGGAATCCTTATCGGGCAGTTAGACTCTGTCCTGATGTGTCACTAGGAATTCAAATCAACTTTGTTGCAATGGGTTTGCGATTTTTGTTCTATCCTATTGCAATATGTACAATGTTTGAGGATGTAATTGGTTGAGGTTATCATTCTTGGGTATTCACTTGCAGATGATAGATACTGATAATGAAAGTCAATAATAATGGAAAGAATTATTCAACTCATGTCAGAACTGACTTACAATGGAATCATAAAAAAGATCCCATTGTAAGTCAGTCTCCCTGAACTAAATATGTGCCCAGTACTGTGCTAATCATTATTAATATATCTTAACAGTTCTATTCTGACACACTTGTGATTTCCACAGTTGGAATTGACATACAGCAATTGTCTGCTTTCAGTTAACTCATTTAGTCATCACAGCAACCCCCTTGAGTAGATGACATTCTCCCCTACATTTTATATGTGAGACTATAAGACTCAGACTGGTTAAGTTCCTTGTCATCATGCAGCAAATAATTCTCTGAGGGTGCCAGGGTAGTCCATTTCCATTATACCATTCCACTGGCTATTATTAGGCTCGAGGTAACCCAGGGTTATCTTTCATGATACACCCCTACATCATGGGTGAGAAGGACTGGATAGCTGAAAACATCCTCTTCCCCCTCAGGCACATCATACCTCTGCTTCTCCTGTCCACCCTACCACCCAGCTTCCTGATCCCATTCACCAAGGTATAGAGTAGATCCACCTCTATACCCAATGATTGGCACTACAGATTGGCTCATCTGTGCCCTGACTGGTACGTGATAGGGTAAGGAGGGAAGGATGAAGGGAAGGATGGTGATGAATTCCCACACTTGGGGACAGGTGACACCAACCCTTGTGGCCGACATTTTCACCTTGTGAATTGGTCTCTCTGCTGTGACGCTGTGGTCATTTGGATGCTACCCATCTGACAGTCTTAGGATTTGGTCTGTACCCACTGCTCTTACTTGGTGACAGGGCTGTCATTCTCCTGGTTTCTACCTCATTATGTGCTACTGGTCTGTGACTTCTGCAATTTAAAGCTAGAAGAGCTCTAAGACATCACCTAACCCAGTCCTTTGGGAAAACCAAATTTGAAGCATTCAGAAGCAGTCATGTGCAAAAATAATCATAGTTTAACAGAACTAGCGGGAGGTTGCTATTTAAAGCCCTATTCTGGGAAATTCTTTGTCAAGGCAAGAATCCTTTTGTGAAGCAAATAATCCACTCACCAATTTAGCTTTGGAAGAAGTGCTGTTCTTCAAACATCAGGTAAATATTTAAAACTAAGAAGTGTCGGAGAATTTGGGAGCTCTTATTATTTGGGAGCGAGGAGCTGTGCTGAAGTAGCATAAAGAGAGATGGGGAGAGGAGGCTATCTGAGGACCAAAGGAGGAGTCCCCAGATGTACTGCCGTAGGGCATATCACTTTCAAAACTGACTGTGTATTGTACTTTTTAGTCACTTTACCAGGAAAGAGACTGTCCAGTGATTAGAATCTACTTTTTCAATCTGTGAGTAACTTTTGAGGACATAATCTTACTCTCTGAGTTAGTCCGGATAGACTAGAGGAACAAATTTCAGAGACACGCATATAGGTATAAGGAAAGGGTTTATACACAAAAGAAATGTGACACTAAGAATGCATCCCAATCCAGTCCAGTGCAAAATTATAAGTCCAATAATAATCCATATGCCTGAAATCAGTCTATAAAGTCTGCTTCCGACTCAGAACGTCACAGGTCAGTGGGTGCAGAATTCTGGCGCTGGCAGGGATCTCCCCATAGCTCCTCGCTTCCAGGGCTCAGGTCTATCAACAGCATGCCACTCCAGCTTCAGAGGTCTCTCTTCATCAGGGCAAAGCCATGTGGTCTCTTCATTGGCTACTCCAGCCTCCCAGCCGCCGCCATTCTGTGTTGCCTGAGGTTAATCATCTCTCAAACTAACTCCCAATAACTGGGGAAGATAGCTTCTCACCTTCACAAGAGAAATATCACGAGATTTCCCTGGAGTCTCAGGTGAAAGCCATGCGCACATAGAGGCCTCATTGGCTACTCAATGGCTGTTTCCAGATTAACAGGCTAGACTCCACCCCTATATTTCAATTATAAAATTAACATAAGCACAGGACTGCCACACTCTCCAATACCCTTATTTCTATGTGAGAACTGCTCCTCTCCTGTCCCACTGCCACTAAGACTTTCTGTTAATTTCAATGTTAAGTCTATCCACTGTTCCCTAGATAGAGCATATGATCAGGCCGGGCCAATCAGCACCTCTTTATGCTTTCATCTGAGCTGTCTTTCTCTGGATTTTATAATACAAGAGCAAAACTTAGGGTTATAAGCAATCACCCTGTTTCCACATGGAAACAGCTATCTGGGAACAGATCCAGGCAGAAGAACATAAGAGCTAACAAAAGAAGCATTAAGTTGAACTTTATTGACAGTACCAGAAATCTTAGTTTAGCTGCATCTGAATTCAACAATTTTTACCCATCTTGGATTTTCTGGTGTTTTACATAGAAAATACCTCTTATGACTCTTACCTCGAACTTTCCTACATAAAACAGAAATAAGGGCACAGCTTATCATGTAGCATGCAGTCAGGATCACATTAAATAACATACATGAAATGCATAAAGCAGTATCTAGAACATATCAGTCAACTATGGCCGAATAAGCAACCCCACATTGAACTTCTGGCAAGCTGGTATATAAGGCAAGAAGGCTACTCAAGATTCTCTACAACAGTGGCCAGGAAAACCACATGAAACAGATACATATGATCGTCCTGGAACCCTGAGTTCCAAGGGAAAGGAAAAAGCGGTGCAACAAATGCCATATAGAAAAAGACAGTGAGCAAAAACAAGGAACCAGGAGACATACAGAGTCAAGAACTGCCAAGTAGCCTGACACAGTGTGGCCATTTTGAACTTTTGAAAGCAGTACTCCAATGGAGCAGGAAACTCAAAATATGTTTTCTTTACTCAGGACTGGGTATGTGGAAGAGTACCCACACTGGTTTCTGGCACGTAGAAACATACACTGTCCTCCTTGTTCTCATGCCCTCACAGTGACCAGAAGTGAAGCTATTCCATGTGCACCTAGTGAACAATGAGAAAACCTCCCTAGGCTTCCCTTTCCCTACACGAGGTTAAAACTCAAATGGCGGCAAAAACTCTTCACTGCCTCAGCTTCCAGAGCACCCATGTCTGAATTGGGAGTTTTTCCCTACCTGCCTCCTACACTGGAAGAGACACAGTCCCAGACCGAGTGCCCCACCTCTAGCCACCTTTTTCACTGGTGGAAATGCTGACTTAGTGGCCCACTATGCTTGAAATTCTCCTTTTCTTTCTTTCCTCCCTCCTGTGTTTTTTCCCCATTTTCTTGTTGCTTTCCAACTATCCCCCCTCTTTCATTTATTTACTTTTGATTTGGGCTCTCTACGTAGCTTCTGCATGAAGTTTTCTTTTTCTTCCTACTTGACCTTTGTTTCAATCTTTAAAAATTATTACTATTTTCATTCTATGTTTTTGATTTTTTTATCACGCCAAGTGGAAGACACACTTATGGCACAAAATTACCCTCTGGATGAGTGCTATGTTTCTGTACCATGCCGACTGATCATTGACAAATGGTGACCAACACCAGCTTAGCCTCCCTCAGCTGCACTAAATGAACAGTGAACAGACACCTGAGCGTTTAATCCCACCTTTCAGTAAATAGGTTGCAATAATCTATGTGCTGCCAAACTAGCAAACCATCAAAGTAGCACACCCACAAATTGCCTGGATATATCAAATCAAAATAAAGCTAAAAAACCTAGATGAAATGCACAAACATACAATCACCACCACCACCACCACCACACAGGCACACACATACACACAAGATAGGGTCACTCCAACACATGCCCCAAAGTCACAGCAACAAAATCAACCTCGGAAACAATTGTATTAAAACTATCTAAGAAGAAATTCAAAAGAATTATATTTAGGTAACTTGAGAGAATTGAGAGCAAGATCAAGAAAAACCCAGACAAAAACATTGGAAGAGTTCAGGAAAAACAAACAAACAAACAAACACACAAACCACACTGACAAAATAAGTGTAAAATTTGAAATCGCACAAAATTAAAAGTATAAATAAAAATAAAAATCTAGAAAATTAATGCTAAGATTTCAAAAATTGATAAGTAAAATTGAATTGTTGGAAAATAAGAAAGTTAAAGAATTATATGTAAAACCATCAAGATGAATAATTGTTTTGTGATCAGAATTCCTAAAACGATAAAAAGAAGAAGAGAATTGAGAAATGTATCAAATATTTCTGAAGGAACTTTCCAAATATCATAAGAAACCTACTATCCAAGATCTTTTATAAATTCCAAATACAAGGGCTCCTAATAGAAGTCACCAAAATATATCATAATCAGTATTCTAAATTCAAAGACAATGAAATAAAAATCCTGAAACCCCTGAAAGTTTTGAAAAATTGCTTAGGAAAAACAATAAGGTGTGTCTGAGTTCTCAACAGATATAATACAAGAAAACAATGGGATAATATCTATATAATACCCGGAGGGGCGTGCGGATTGCCAACCAGGAACTAGGTATCCAGTGAAATTGTCACTCATATATTGTGACAAAATTAGAATATTTGCAGAGAAACAGAAATTAAGTGGATTTGCAAACACCAGAAATTTGACATATGCAAGGGACTTCTTTAGGCAGGGAACAAGCAATAACAGACGATAACCTGAGGTTCACAAACGTGGCAAGGTCATTCCATCTCCAACCCACACATAGACATATTCTCAGTAAAATAAACTGACAATACTAAAACAGTGTATCAAATATGTCATTTTGTAAAAGAGAGTAATTGTGAAGCAAATAAGAAGGAACAAATAATGCAGTTTCAGAAGTTCCACCTAAAGTAAAGCTGCAAAATACATTAATGAACTTCTCATCAAACTGTGCACCCAATGAAAGAGCCCCAATATTAATAGAATTGAAAACAGAGACGATTTCACAGAGCAGTAGGTGACTTCTATATACTCTGAAGGAAGAACAAAACAACTAGAAAAAGACTCAGTAAAGACACAGAAGAGCTAAACAACCCAATAAACCAACCAAACTTGAAGGACTTACAGAACACTCCATTCTACATATCAAACATAACATGCAATCCTTTCCAGTGCACATGGAGCATTCTGCAGAATAGACCATATATTAGGTTGCAAACTCTCTCTCAATAAATTAAAAATAACAAAACTTTGAATTACTATAAACACCTTGACAGATACTAAAGAACAAGGCGGGAAATACATGGAAGGGAATCAACGCTGCTTAAAAGTTACCGGGCAACAAAACAAGTAAATGAAGTGAAAATTGCATGAATTTAGTAAGATTGAAAGCTCAATATATAAAACATCTTTGAACTGAGACAAAACATGCTCGAGGGAAATTTATAGAAATAAATCCACAAATGATAAAACAAAAGAGCAGCTCATATCAAAACGTTAACCCAGCACTTGCAATAATTACAAAAAGAGCAGCAAATAAAAGGGTACAATTCCCCCAAAGGAAAAAAAAAACAGATTAGATCAGAGATCAATGAAGCAGAAAACGGAAGAATATTGCAAAGTATCCACAAGCCTAGAAGTTGCTCATATCTGGCATCCAGCACTTATGCCAATGTTGTGCTAATTTTGTTATTTTTCCTTCCTTCTTTCATTCCTGCCTTCCTTCCTTCCCGCCCCCCTCCTTCCTCTTTTCATTCTTTTTGACTTTACTTTCTTTTTTATTAGGCATTCATATCCTTAACTTTTTCTATTTTATGGTTTTCTATTCTGCTTTTCCTACTTGTTTTCTATTTAACCTATGTAGTAGTTACATAATATCATGTGAATTTGAGGATTAAGAGTGAAGAGGTGGAGTCTAGCCTAACAATCATTGTATAGACAATGAGGTCTCTGTGTGTGCCTGGTCTTCTCCTGAGGAGTCTGGAAACTCTTGAATTTTTTCCTCTTTGGAAGTGGAAGAGACTCTACTGATAAGGGTGACTCCCTGAGAAATATCCTGGAGGAGGAGTCACATGGACCTATCCTGATATAGCCCTGGGTACTGGAGAAATCATGTGAAGACCCCTGCTAATACTGAAATGCTTACAATGCCATTGTATCCATAAGACTTCCCATCAACTGGCTTGTGAGCTTCCTGCATTCAGCATCATTGCATGTGTTCCATGAGTCAGAAGAGGATTTTATAAATTGGTATCAAACAGATGAGTTAATATTGGACTTAGGGCTTGATCTAGCTTGAGCTGGAAGGTTTTCAAATATTCAATTGTTCTTATATGTAAACTTCTTTCATATATGTGTCTATGAATTTGTTTCTCTATTCAACACAGACTGCCACATTATGATACCTTGGGAGTGGGGTACTAGAGAAACAAATCATAAAGATGAAGAGTATACGTTTATTTGACTTCTGCTTCTATGCTGTGTACTGGGTAATTTTCTGGAAACAATATGGGAAGTTAAAGTTCTGATTATTTTATTTGATTGTAGTCTTTGATTATTCCTGCATGAAATGGCAAACATGAATGATGTTAATGTATATTTTGAGTTCAGGGGTAGAAATCAAACTTTGAACTTCTCAGTGACAATGCTGGGTAGGGCAAATAACTGACATAGAGTCAAAGTAGCTGACAAAAATCCTGGCTCTGGTTTGATGTTTTCAAAGACCTAATCCCATATTTGTATCAAGAATAAGTTAGATAAGAATTTAGATAAGTTAACTAAGGATTGAACTTGACTGTTTCAAGAATTGAACTTAGTATATGATTCTACGTTGTTTATACTGATTTCTTCTATTTGTGTTGTGGCTATATGGATTTATAGGAATGATTTGGGGAAGTATTAAAATAGACGACATATCTAGTAGAGGGAATTCTTACCCACACTTCTTGGCTTTAAAGGAAATCATGCCAGTTCTCCCTCATACCAGAAGTGACTGGATGTTCTACCCTTCAAATGACTGGGGTAACTCCAGCATACACCCCAAGGCCCTACAAGTGACTAAGGGAATTCATGCCCACCTCTGGTGGTGCTCTATGTAATTGTAGGATCATCTGCCCATACTCCATAGCAATTTCTCAGAATAGGATAATTCTGCCTGCCATCTATAGTACTCTACACCAAGAAGGGTCTAACCACATGCTCTCCAGTTGCAGAAGGAAACACCACACACCACTTGTGGTGCTCCAAACACCATGAGACAAACCACTACAGCTTACTTAGAGAGCAGTCCATGAAACACCACCCTTGTGGGCCCACAACCACTGACCAGCATCTCATGAGAGGACTATCCAACTCACATTCCAAATAACGGAATATTAGTCAGCGAGGGTAAAAGTGAAACCACAGGAAAATACAGTGGTAGCCCAATCTCTCCCAGGGCAGTTACCTGCTGGTTATAGAAGCACTCAGTTGAGTGCCCTATGAGAGAGCCCAGTGCTCTTCCATAATGAAAGATGGCTCTGGGATCATCAAAATCAACACATAAACATCAACCAGCCCCAACAGCCTCAAATAAAAAGCAGGAGAAACACAAGACAATGCTGGAAGAAGTCATGAACCTAACAATATGCATAGAAGAAGCAGATATAGAAAGAAATTTTCAGAATGCTGCATAGATTCATGCATGATATGAGGAAAACAAATGATAAAGGAGAAAAGCTGTGGCAGTCATGTGTTTATGTTAATTTTATGATTGAAATGTAGAGGTGGAGTCCAGTCTGTTAATCTGGAGATAGCCATTGAGTAGCCGCCAATGAGGCCTCTATGTGGGCATGGCTTTCTCCTGAGACTTCTGGGAAATCTCGCGATATTTCCCTCGTGAAGATGAGAAGCTCTCTTCCCCAGTTGGAGGGAGTTAGTCTCAGAGATGATTAATCACAAGACAAGATGGCAGCATCTGGGAAGCTGGAGTAGCTGTCGGAGAGACCACACGGCTTTGCCCTGATAGAGCCAGACCTCTGAACCGAGTGGGGGGTGGGGCATATGGAGACCTCTGCCAGTGATGAGTTGCTTCTGCTGTTGATGCACCCTGAGCCGTGGAAGCGAGGAGCCATGGAGACCCCTGTCAGTGCTGGAATTCTGCACCCACTGACCTGTGACTTCGTGGGTTGGAAGGAGAATTTATAGACTGATTTCAGACATATGGGTTAATATTGGGCTTATGACTTTGAACTGGACTGTACTGGGATGCCTTCTCAGTGTCACATTCCTTTTGTATATAAACCCTTTCCTTATATCCATATGCATGCCTATGAAATTTATTCCTCTAGCCTACCCGGACTGACACAAAGGCAATGCACCAAAGGGAAATAGAAGACGTAAGGGATGAAGTAACAAAATCCAATGGCAAATTGGCTGACTTTTCCAAAAGCCTTCCGGAGGCAGAGAATCACAGCAGTGGCTTAGAAGATAACCAAGCAGACCTCACAAATGGAAAAAAGCAGTCAAATAAGACAATCAGAGAAGCTGTAGAAAACCTGAGAATCATGTCACATCCTATGAAGCACAATGTTAGAACAATTGAACTACTGGAACAAGGCACAACAAAGCAGTTAGCAGCAAAAATTCCAAAGAAATTATTAGAGGAAAACTTTCCCAGCTTAATAAAAGAAAATCATGCAACCATTCAGGAGGCTGAAAGAACTCCATCCAAACTTAATCCCAAGAACTCACCAAGACATACAATAGTTAGACTATCCAACTATTAGGAAAAAGAAACTATCATAAGAGCAGGCAGGGAAAAACAAGTAGTCATATATAAATTTACCCAAATAAGAGTATGTTCAGACCTATCAGCAGACACAATAAAGAAGAGGAATGACTGGAGTAACTTATTCCAAAAAGCTGGAAAATAATCCCAAACCAAGAATACTATACCTGGCCAAGTTATCTATTAAGATAGATGGAAAAGAAAGACTCTTCCTCAGACAAGGAAAAGCCCAAAGAATACATACAAAGGAATCTAGCCCTACAAAAGATACTTGCCAATCAAGTATGGGTGAAGATCAATACTGACCAAATGCAAATAAGACACCATCACATGGAAAAACCCCACACATAGGGTGAAATGAAAAAACAGCCCCCAAGATAGCATTAGTTAGAGAGAGAAAAGAAGACTAGAAAGAATCACACACAAACACAACACAAAATGATAAGATAGGTAGGTAGGAACACAGTCAACACAAAAGGTACAAGATGGCATCACAAAGTCAATAGATGAATGTAATAACTCTGAATATCAATGGACTGAACTCAGGCATTAAAAGGCAGATGCTAACAGACTGGCTCCAAAAACATAACCCAACAATTTGCCAGCTATTAGAGATGCATGTGAAACTTGTAGACAAGAAAAGGTTGAGAATTAAAGGCTGGAGAAAAATATACCAAGCAAACGATGATGCAAAAAAAGCAGTGGTAGCTACTTTATTATCTGACAAATTGATCATAAAGTACAGGCCATAAAATAGACAAGGAAGGGCACTATAAAATGCTCAAGGGGGAGGAAGTCCAAGATGGCGCCGAAGTAAGCGGCCCCAGCGGGGAGCTCCGATAAGTTTGGAGTCCAGGAGGTCGTGTGGAAGTGCTCTGGTGAGTGGAAAGATCCCTACGAGGGCCACTCTCTGGCCAGGAGAGGACCCTGCCCCACATCTGCTTTCTTTTAAGCCCTAGAGGTTGGGTTCCTTATATCAGAGATTTCCCGCCACGGGCCAACCTTTGTGTGCCTTCCCACCAGCCAGGACCGTACCCAATCCACTGCCTAACCCGTGCCCTGTGAACAGGGCAGCCTTCACGTGGAGCCCCCCCCACTTTCCTCCTGGCTAGACTAGTACACCACACACCCACAGAGGCGAACCACTCCCTGCACCCACCTGAGGCAAGCTGCATGTCTCCCACGGATCCCCTCCATGCAGGTGACAAAGGCAACTGTGCCTACAGGCCCAGCTCCTTCTCTCCAGACCCCCAGGGAAGAACCGCCAGCGGTTTCCACTGCTTGTGGCCAGGACACCCACTCGCTTCCTGCCCCCAGGCAGCCACACTTGCCAGGTCATTGGGGACTCGACCTTGCCATTTTAGGGACCTGGCCCACAGTGAGTGCCCCATCACTCCCCGCGCACCATTCCGCCTGATCTGAACCCAGGAAAGCTCAAGTAGCCCTCTGCACAGATGCACCACCCACATCCCGCCCTCCCTAGCCCAGGAGCCTTCCTGCGCTAGTCCTCCCCAGGCCAGCGGTCCTTCTCCCACCCTCCCTATCCTGGAAGGCAGGCCTCTTGAGAGGCGCACTACCCCGCGGGTCTTCACCCACCTTTCCTAGCGAGGGAGCCAGGCTGTGTGGATCGTGCCCTACCCCACAGGTTGCCACCCACTTTCTCCAGCGTAGGTCCTGCCCTGCCTAGCTTTTCCCAGCGCTGTAGCAGGGCAGACAAAGGAAATCTGGGTGCTTAAGCCATTTTATATTGCCCATTGCAAGTTGGGAGCCTGTTGCATTCCTCAGAGCCTCTGTGCCCCTGAGCCTGGGTCTCCCGGAGTCTGTGTGCCCCTGAGTCTGTCCCCAGGATCTTGGGTGACCCAGAGTCTGTCCCTAAGAGCCTGTGGGTACAATAGCCTGTGGGGGAACAAGGGTATAGCTGGTTTGGTCTAGGACATTAGTTTAAATTCTGTAGATCCTGTGTTGTCTGTGTGTCTCAAAGTCTGTGCGTTGGGGTGTGTGTGTCTGGGAGCCTACGTGCCCCAAAGTCTGTCACCAGGAGCCTGTGTTCAGGGACTCTGTGTAGGAACAGGAGGTCAGCCTGTCGGCCCTGGACCTTACTTGAACTGCTGTGGCCTCTGGGCAGGAGCAGGTAGGCTATTGTACTCCTCAGAGTAGAAGTCTGTGTACCCCAGAATCTGGGTCTCCAGGAACCCGTGGTCCCCAGAATCTGTCTATGGGATCCTGTGTGAACAGGAGGCTGTAAGGGAAAAAGGGAACAGTTGGTCTGATCTAGGGCCACGGTTTTCCTATAGGGGTCTTGCAGCTGGGAGTCAGGGTTGCCTGTGTTCCTGGAAGACTATGGGCCTCAGAGTCTGCCCACAGGAGCCTGTGTGCACGGAATCTGTGTGGGAATAAGAGGCAGCTGGTTTGCTCAGGATTTTAGCTGAACTGCAGTAACCTCAGAGCCAGAGTTGGGAACCTGCTACACTGTACAGTGTGGAAGTCTGTGTCTGGGAGTGTGTGTGTCTGGGAGTCTGTGTGTCCGGGAGTCTGTGTACTTGGGAATCTGAGTGGGAACAAGGGGACAGCTGACTTTTAAGTCAACAAAGTACCAGCCTATACAGCAACCGAACCAATCTCCATATTAAAACACAGGCAGCCTGTGAAAACACCAACACCAATCACTCTGAAAGTACACAAGGGCCTTTGGTAACCGAGGAATATGGCACCAACCTCTTCGAAATCTACACGTAAACAACAGAATACCACATCACTACTAATAAGTAAACAAGAAAGACAAACCACAGCAACTGATATCATTACACTCATAGAAGAATCTGATGTGGATCTGCCACAAAAAGAAATTCTTAGAAGATTGATAGGAAAAATAAAAGAGATGAAGGAAGGCATACAGACAAAGGATGCAACCATAGAGGGGACGAAGGCCACAGTAGAAGGGATGAAGTCCACAATAGAGGGAATGAGGATCAAGCATCAGAGGGAAATACAGGAGTTAACAGGGAAAATAGCAGAAGCAGGACGCAGAGCTTCTGATCTTACGGACAGATTGGTTGAGGCTGAGACTCATATCAGTGACCTTGAAGACAATCATGCTGACCTCAACAAACGTGAAAGACGATCAAACAAGATAATAAAAGAGACAGAGGAAAACCTGAAACAAATGAGCGATGCTATGAAAAGGAACATCAGAATCATTGGCCTACCAGAACAAGACTTGGTGAAGAAATCAACAGCCAATATAACAAGGGAAATTCTGAAAGAAAATTTCCCCAACCTAATGAATGAGAACCAGTCTATCATACAGGAAGCAGAAAGGACACTGAATAGACTAGATCCCAAGAAGAGCTCACCAAGGCACATAGTAGTTAAACTGTCCAACTTTGAGGAAAAAAAGACTATCCTGAGAGCAGTAACAGAAAGGAGGATGATCACATATAAAAGTTCTCAAGTAAGAATATGTGCAGATCTATCAACAGAAACCATGAAGAGGAGAAGAGAGTGGACGAATATCTTCCAGAAATTGAAAGAAAAAAACACCTCCCCGAGAATCCTTTACCCTGCAAATC
>PVJH01019818.1:0-41918 GCA_004026705.1 Nesogale talazaci
AAAGCACTTGTGCAGTAACTACTGAAGCAAAACTCTGAATATGCCATGCAGCCCCAAGGCCTACTGATCAATCAAAATAAGCAATGGAAAGGGAGAAAAGAAAGGAGACTTGCTGGGTCTAAGAGGACCTCCAGGTCTGACATTCTCACGAATAGGTTTACTACCTAGTCCCACCCACAAGTAAAGTCCAGTCCAGAAAGCCTCTGGCTCAAACCAATCAGGTGACCTCTTATTCCTTGTTGGGAAAAGGTCATGGCAGAGGGAATAAAGTGAAGAGTTCATTCCAAAATGTAGAAAACGGAAACCAGGATAAGTATTCCCTGCAACCTGATAATCTACAAGAAATGTGAAGAAGATATCCGGATTTATTTGATTACTCATGGACTGTGGCGCCCCTTAAGGAAACGCAAGCTGCAAAGGGCGACTGACTGACGCCTCCTTCCCTCACTACCATGCTTTGCGTCCCTCCTTGGTGTAGGAGCGCCTCTCTGGTTCGCTTTTTCGGTTTCCCTTTTCCACTGAGAAGAACGCTCTCAACTGATAACTCCAAATCATTCATCAAACCACGAAATGCAGACCCACTGTGCGCACGTCCACGCCGATTCCTTAAAAACCCACGGCCTTGGAGCTGATTCCGAAGCACAGAGCCTTTCTATGGGGCTAGAATGCCTCGTCTTTCTTGGACAGGCTGTTGGTGTCAGCTGCTGACCTTGCGCTAAGCAAACCAATGCACAACCCACTCTGCATACCTCTTTCCAATTCACCGTGACAGCTCTGTGCGGTTTCTGAGGCAGACCTTTATGAAAGTGGATCCTCTCATTTTTTTCCTGCATAATAACGAGTGGGTTTGAACTGCTGACCTGGCAGCTTGTGGGTCAAAGCTCACTTGACAGCACTGGGAGGATTCCTTTGAGTCACTCATGGTTTCTGTTAGGTGCAGTCTGCTTGGTGCCGATGCGCAGCAGAACGATGCGCAGCAGAACGACACCACGCAGCCTGGTTTAGGCCCACCCCCATCCTCACAATTGTTCTTGCTTTTGAGCCTATTGTTGCAGCCCCCGTGGGAACACATCTCTTTGAGGGCCGTCCTCTTCGTTGCCGCCCCTCCAACTGACCAAGCACGAGGCCCTTCTCCCGTGACTGACCTCTCATGAAAACATGTCCAAAATATCCACGACAGGCTGAGCCCAGGTGGCATAAGCGGTTGAGGGCGGGACTGCGGGCTTAGCGGTTCAAATCCAGAGGCAGCTCTCAGGAGCAGCGCTGGGTAGCGCCCAAAACCACCCAGAGGGCAGTGATGCTCCCCCTCCCCCCCGCCCCCAAATATCGAAGACAAAGTCTCAGCCTTCTTGCCTCTAATTCTGACCGCACCCCTTCCAAGATCGATTTGATTGTCCTTGTAGCAGTCCGTGGTACTTGCATTAGTCACTGCCAACACCAATTCAAGCATATAGATTTGTCTTCAGTCTTCCTCATTGAATGTCCAACTTTCACACGCAAATGAAGGGATTGGAAACAACATGGCCTGTCACCAGTGACAGGGCAGTCCTCAAAGCAAACTCCTTGATTGTCACTCTACTGTAAAGAGGTCCTGTGCAGATTGTCCCAGTGCAATGTGTCCAGCTTAACCTCTTGACTGCTGCTTCCCTGAGCATGGGCTGTGGATCCAAACAAGGCAAAATCCTTGACAACCTCAACCTTTTATCATGCTAGCTCTGGGTCTAGTTGTGAATATTTTGGTCTTTTTCACTTGGACTTGTAATGCACACCATATACGCAATCTTTGATCTTCATCAGTAGGTGCTTCAAGTCCTCATTTTCGGCAAGTAAGTTGTTATCATCTGCATATCCCAGGTGGCTAATAAACCTTCCTTCAATCCAGATGCCACATTCTTCTTCACATAATCCACATTCTCTATTTGTTTAGTATATAGATTGAATAAATACAGAAAGAATAAAACCCTAACCCACATATTTGCTGACTTTAAACCATCTAGTACCCTTGTTCTGTTTACACAGCTGCCGATTGATCCATGTACAAGGTCAGCAGGAGCACAAGGAAGTGTTCTGGAACTTCAGTTCTGCTAAAGGATATCCTTAGTTTGTTACTATCCACACAGTCAAATGCCTCAGCATGGTCAACAGAACAAAAGTAAACTTCCATCTCACATCAGCAACGATATTCCTTGTTCCATGTGCTCTTCTGAATCCCACCTAAACTGCTAGCAGCTTCCTGTGAATGTACTGCTGCCACCATGGTTAGCTGACTTTTAGAAATATCTACTTGCATACAATATGGTTCTATAATTTGTACATCTTGCTGGTTCACCTCTCTTTGCAACGGGGACAAACATGGATCTCTTCCAGACAGTTGGCCAAGTAGGTGTCTTCCAAATTCCCTGGCATAAATGAGTGAGTGTTTCCAGTGCTTCATCATCTTGTTGAACTATTTCAGTTGGTCTTCCATCCATTTCCAGTGCCTGTTTTTGGCTCATGCTATCTCTGCAGCTTGAACTTCTCCCTTCAGTACCATGGGTTCTTGCTCATATATCACCTCCTGAAATGGTGGAATGTTGAGTAGCTCTTTCGGGTACAGAGAGTCGCACCTAGTATTTAGTAATTCAGGTAAGATGATTCTCGAGCAAATATATCCAGACTGTAGGGTGACAAATATGTAATGCATAAATTTACTCTGGCATGTCATCCTTCAAATTGTCCTCCTCTATCGTAAGCTTAATTTAATCTATCAATAATGACACTAAATATAAGTGAATTAAATGTATCACTCAAGAAATAGAGAGTGTCAAATTGGATAAAAAAAAAGGCCCATCAAAAACACTTTTTACAAGACACACACCTTAGACACAAAGACAAAAATAAAATAAAAATATATCAAGCCAAGAGCAATTAAAAAGAGTAGGATGGCACTACTAATTTCTGATAGAATATACTTCAAGGCAAAATCCAGCATAAGAGACAATGATGGGTATTATTTTCATGATCAAAGAAAGGGTGAATTGAACAAGAGGTAATAACCATTATAAATATCTATGCACCTAATGAAAGTACATCAAAATACATTAGCCAGATTCTTAATTATTGGAAGAAAAAAATAGGCAACTCTAAAATCAGAATAAGAGACTTTATTGGGACTACAAATACCATACGACCTGAAAAACCTCTGCACTCGCTATGTATCTTGGGAAATAAAAGCTCCAACCCATATAGATACACGAGCACCTGGTTAATGGCAGCACTATTCACAGCAGCACAAAAACAAAACAAATGTAATGCCTCTCAGGGGAAGGCCGGATAAAGAATGAGTTCGGAGGATTAGGTAAGAAGGAGGAAGCACAGAGAGGAAGTGGGATAAGGGATGGGGGGGGAGGGGGTTGGTTGGAGACAATGCAGGAGTGGAAAAAATTGTGAATTGAATGTGACACCGATTATCTGCTCTGTAAATATTCTTCACCCAGTGTGAAAGAAATTGTTTTAAAAGAAACTTTGGTTCTTTTAAACCAGGTTCTCTGTGAGGAGGGAGGGGAAATATGAGGAGCCAATACTATCAGCTTAAGTAGAAAGAACATGTTTTGAGAATGATGAGGGCAACAAATGTGTTTGACATACAATGGATAGATGTATGGAATGTGGTAAGAGTTGTATGTGCCCCCAATAAAACAATTTTTTAAGTTAAAAAAAAAATCAAATCAAAGACATCATTAAAAAAAAAACTTATCACATACAACCTGTTATATTAAAAATTCAAGGCACAAGATACTAACAAGTATGTGTCCTGCCTTGCATTGTAAATGAAAGAAATATTACAACATTAAAGATGTTTTACTGTAAAAGCAAACAAGAAAATAGTGGTTCTCAACCTTCCTAATGCCTGATCCTTTAATACAGTTTCTCACATTGTGGTGACCCCTTGCAATCATAAAATTATTTTCATTGCTACTTCATAACGGTCATTTTGCTACTGTTATGGATGAAGCAGCCCCTGTGAAAGCGTCTTTTTAACCCTTAGAAGGGTCACAACCCATGGGTTGAGAACCAGTTTTAAACCAAGTTGTTGTCTGGTGGGGTTCTACATTATTTATGTGAAGGAAAAAAAAGATTTACATTTTTTAAAAAGCTCCAATTTCTCTAAATCATTCCATGGAATTCTCATTTTATTTCTGATTACTAGCTAAATAGGAAGAAAAAAGCAAACTAAAATGGCAAAATCTGGTTTGAGTATATGTGTATTTGTTGGTGAAAATGTATGTGTGTATCAAAATAAAAGAATTCATGATTTAACTTATACACATCAGCCTAATATCTATCACTTACTAAATGAAGCCTGGTATTGAATAAGATAGGGGAATTATCTAATGACTACTCTGTACTATATGATCTTTTAACAATACTAAATAGTCTTCACTGGGTTTTAGAAAAAATTAGCTTTATATTGCTTTAAGGCTTTCAAGAGAGTTTTGGATTTTTAAAAATCTGATCTCCTAATAAGAGCAGTTTCCAGTAAAATTAGCCAATCACTGCAAAAAGAAATCTCTACTACCCTGGACAATGTCTAGGTTCCCCGTGCAAAACTTTATGGAGAAATAACTTTTGTTCATAAACTTTTCGAACCCCCTTCACTAGTGACCAGCAGTTCAAGCTTGAGCTTTATTGCTAGTCAGTGTACAAAGGTGAAGCAATGCCTTTCTAAGTTCTGTTTTTTAACCTAAGTCCCGACTTAAGGGGAGGGAACATGGTAATGTTCAGAATCAAGCTAATGCCACTTTCTATCGTTTCTCATAATTATATTAGAAAAAGGCAGATAAAATCTGAATTAGGGGCTGAGCCCCGGTGGCGTAGTGGTTGTGCGCAGGACTGCGGCCCCCTGGGACGGAGGTTCAATTCCAGCGGTGGGGCTGGGCCTCCTACTTCCACCACCAGAGAGCAGTGATGCCCCAAAAAACAAAACAAAACAAAGCAAAATCTGAATTAGATGTTTAAGATTGAGGTATAGCATCTTCAAGAAACATTTCCCTGAGAAATGTAACAATGCTCTCAAACTTCTACTATCGAAATACTGACTCAGTACACCAGAGGACAAGATGAGCAGTTTGCCAGTCTGAGACCCAGAAGTCCGAGTTATTCGTCAAGAGAACTTTTGCAAGATGGTCTGATTTCTATAAGCTTAGTTTCCATGATTATGTAATGAATACCATCTTATGATAGCATAAGATTATTTTTTGAGGATCAATATGTAGGGCTTGGATGGTTTCTGGAATTGAGCAGTGACACCAAGTAACAATACGGTATATGTCCCCATGCACTTCCTCTTATTTATTTGCCTACACTCGTCTGGAGCACATCTTCACCCCCCTTTTCACCAATTTTGTTTGAATCCAATTATTTTTACTTCTTGGTGTGCTACTAGATTATCTCACTATATTTTGGATTTTATGTGAGTGGGAAATCAAACTTCAACTTATTGGAACCTTTTAGGCATGTAATACACTGATATGTTCCAGAGAAAGTATCCTTTTTAAGGGTCTATAAAATTAAGGAAACAATAAACTAAACAACTTAACCAGTGGTTGTTAAATCCCCTCAGGCATACAGCAATATACCTATTCTGTGTGTGCTAAGAGTAAAGGAATTCTGAATAAGTGACTAACCATTAAGGATGGGTTAGATATATATGGGAGGAATAAAAATTATTTGGTTTTAACATATTGTTTCAGTGATCTTTTTCTGCAACCATTCGTTGTTCTTAATTTTTTTTTTCACAATAAAACTGTTAGAATTCAGTATTTTTTATAAAAACTATAGTAGAAAGTAGTTCAAAATGTTGTTAGACAAAAAAATCTGGCTGAGCTGCGGTGGTGTAAGGGGTTGAGGCTGAGAGATCCAAATCCAGCGCGGTTCTCAGGAGCAGCATTAGGTAGGTGATGCCAAAAAAAAAAAAAAAAAAAATTGAAGCAACTGCCATTGAGTCAATTCTAACTTAGAGTGTACCCTAGAGAGGGAAAACTGCCCCTCTGGGAAGAGAGTCGTGATTGCGCAGTGGGTTCTGTATTGGGCTCCAAACGGTGAGATCAGCTGTTCAAGGGCAGCAGCTGCTCTGCAGGGGAAAGATGGAAATTTCTACTCCTGTAGAGAGGTCCAGTCTTAGAAACCCTCAGGAACACTTCCACTCAAGTCTCTATCCTGAGGACGCACTGTGCGTTGGAATCAGCTTGATGGGAGTTAGCTTTTAGTGTGTGCTCATTTAAAATCTTAAGGGAAGCACACTGCCACCTCTTTCCCCCACGGAGTGGCAGGTGGGTTCCAAACTCCGGCTTTCATTGCCACACTACCAGGGCTTCCTCAAATACTGGAGTGTGTTGTGGTTGTGTGACTTCAACTCGATTCTGACACAGCAGCCCATGTACAGCAGAATGAAACGCTGCCCAGTTCTGCACCCTCCACACAACATCATTCGATTCTTAGCCAACACGCTAAGTCCAATGAATCTATTCCTCTGCAGTCTCCTGTATACATTGCCCAACTTTCACATGCACGTGAGGTGATCGAAAATACCCTGGCTTGGGTCAGGTCTATCTTAGGTCAGGTCAGGTGAATGATGTTTTCAAAGCAACATCTTTGCTCTTTAAAGAGGGCTGGGTGCAGCAGATTTGCCCCACACACAGCATCCGGATTTTTTGGTTGCTGCTTCTGTGAGCACTGACTGCACTGAAGCAAAAGAAAATCAGGGACAACTTTAATCTTTCTCTGTTTAGCATGGTGTTGTCTCTTGGTGCAGTTGTGAGGACTTTGGCTATCTTTTCACTGAGCTGCAATCCACACTGAGGGTTGCTGTCTTTTATTTTCATCAAGTATTTCACATCCTCTTCATTTTCAGCAAGAAAAGTTGTGTCTATTTGTGTCATTAGATTCCTAATAAGTGTTCCTCAAATCCTGCTGTCATGTTTCTCTTCTGATCACTCAGATTCCCAGATTACTTGCTCAACATTCAGATTGAGCAAGTATGATGAAAGGATACAGTCCTGATGCATACCCTTTCTGATTTTAAATCGTGCAGTATTTCCTTGCTTTGTTGGAGGTGTGGTAGGTACAAAATCTGATGTCAATTTGGGACGCAAGAGAATTAAGAGTAAAGGGGTGAAGTCTGCTCTGTCAATCAGGTCGCAGCCAATGAGGCTTTGGTGTGGGTATGGCCTTCCCCTAAGGTTTCTGGGAATTCTTATATTTTCCTCCTTGGAGGTGGGAGATACTTCTCTCTCTCTCTCTCTCTCTCTCTCTCTCTCTCTCTCTGCTCACTTCCTGCGAGACATCCCTGTAGAGAAGACACATGAAGTGAGGCTGATGGAACTAGACCTCTAGAGCTAGAGAAGCCATGAGGAAAGCCCAGAACTGAGATGCTTACAATGCCACTGCATCTGTAAGACCTCCAACCCATTGACCTGTGATCTTCCTGCATTCGGCCTCATTGTATGTTTGCCTTAAGTCTGCAGAGGACATATGGGTGAATATCAGATTTATGGACTTGATCTGGACTGGGCTGGGATATTTCTCAATATTGAATTGCTCTTGAATATGAACCTCTTTATTTTTTAAAAAAATCATTTTATTGGGGCTCTTATAGCTCTTGTCACAATTCATACATTCATCCATTGTATAAAGCACATTTGTACATATGTTGCCATTACCATTTTCCAAACAATTTCTTTCTACTTGAGTCCTTGGTATCAGCTTCTCAATTTTCCCTTCCCTCCCTCACAAACCCTTGATAATTTATACATTGTTATGATTTTTCATCCCTTTTATTGACTGATATCTTCCTTCACCCACTTCCTGTTGTCCATCCACCTGGGAGGGGGTTATATGTCAATCATTGTGGTTGGTTCCCACTTTCTCCTCAGACCTTCCCCTTCCCCTCCTGATATAGCTATTCTCAATATTGATCCTGAGGGGTTTCTCTGTCCTGGATTCCCTGTGTTTCTAGCTCTTATCTGTGCATGTTCTGGTCTAGCCAGATTTTTAAGGTAGAATTGGGTCTTGATAGTGGTGCGGGGGGGGCGTGGGGGAGGAAGGGTTAAAGAACTGGAGGAAAGTTGTATGTTTCATCACTGCTATGCTGAACCCTGACTGACTCGTCTTCTCCCTGAGACCTTGATGTACAATTACCTACAGATGGGCTTTGGGTCTCCACTCCACATATTCCGTCATTCACAATGATATCATTTTTTGTCCTGGGTCTTAGATGTTCACTGATACCTGATCCTATTGACATCTTGTGATCACACAGACTGGTGTGCTTCTCTTATGTGGACTTTGCTGCTTCTCAGCTATATGGTTGCTTGTTTTATCTTCAAGCCTTTAAGATACCAGATACTATATCTTTTGATAGCGGGGAAGCATCAGTTTCACCATATTTGCTTTTGCACCCAATTTGTGTTCTTGCATCGAGGGAGCACTGAGTAGAGGCCCAGTGTCCACCTGCTACCCTAATACTAAACCTATACACATAGATCTATTTCTCCATCATCATATAAAAATATATTTACATATGTACATGCCTATATTTAGATCTCCATATATGGCCATTGCTTCCTAATTCTTTCCTCTATTTCCTTTTATTTTCCTCTTGTCCCACTATCATGTTCAGTCTTCATTTGATTTTCAGTAATTCCTCTCGGTTACATTGCCCTTGATCAAGTCCTACCAAGGCTCCTACACCCTCTTCTCCATTGATTTTAGACCCCTTGTTTTTCCCTTGCCCCTGGATTTGTTAACACACACTTCCTTTCCCCCTGCCTCCCCCTCTCTCATGTCCTCCCTGGAACTGTTGGTCCTGTTGTTTTCCCCTCCGGATTGCTTACCTAGACATACGGAGATAATAATATGCACAAAAACAAGACAGAACAAAACAAAGCAACAAAAGAAAACAAAATAGCAACAATAAAAATACACATATGAGCTTCTAAGGATTTGTTTCTCTAATCTACCCACACTAACACAAAAGGACTACCTCTTGGTTCAAGTTTAGATAATGCATGATCAGAATAAAATATTATGGAATCCCCTACTTCTCAACATAGTTTGTTATGATCCACAGAAATAAACACCTTTGCATAGTCAACAAAACACAAGTAAATATCTTTCTGATATCCTCTGCTTTCTGTCAAGGCCTATCTGGCATCAATTTTTGCATTCCAGTTGCTAATAACTATTTATTAATCTTTATTGCATTTTGAGCAATTTCAAAAAGAATTTGGTAGAATTCTTCAGTTCCTTCATCACTATCTTTGTACACTTGTACAGATAAGAAATGGAAATACAGTAAATCCAGGACAGATAAACCCCTCAGGACCAGTGGTGAGCGTGGTAATACCAGGAGGGAATAGGGAAGGAAAAATTAGAAGGAAAAACGGATCACAAGGATCTACATATACCCCCCTCCCTGGGGGATGAATAATGGACAAGTGGGAGAGGGGTGACAGAGGAGGATGAAAGATATGAAAACCATAATTTGTAACTTATCAAGGACGCGGGAGGGAGGAGGAAGAAATTGGGAGCTTATATCAGGGGCTCAAGTGAAAAGAGAATGCTTTGAAAATGATGATGGCAGCATATGTGCAAATGTGCTTGACACACTGGATGAATGTATGGATTGTGATAAGCGATGTAAGAGCCCTCAATAAAAGTAAGGGAAAATTTGGGGTTTATCAATAGCACATGCAAAGATCCTGAAAGAGAATGAAATTAAGGTGTGCTGGGAACAGTGCGAATTGTCAAAGTGACCAGGATCAGGGCCAGAGTGATCATGATGAGATTACAGATGAGGAAGTTGTGCAGGCCAGGGCTAGAACATGCTTTGTCTGCTAAAACATGCAGGGAATCTGGATTTTATACATAGTCCTGCCAGGGAATCTGGATAATGTCTTTCTTACTCATTTGAACTTTTACCGGGGTTAGGAGTTGACACAATCTGTTTGCACTTGTGAAAGAAAAGTCTGTGGTTGCTGTATAACTGAATTATAACTGAGTAACCACAAGTAGAAAAAAAGATAGGGTGTCTAAAACAGAATTCCAGATGAAAATATTGTTGGCAGTACCATTGTAGAAAAGCAACTACATTTAATGTGAGTGTTTGAGGAACCAGAAGATTGAAGGGGAGTCTACTGGTTTCTACCTGAGCAATAGTGCCATTTCCTGGGATTCTTCATGAGTGCTAGATATCCAGAAAACATGAGCGTAGAAATGTCAGGTAGACAATTCAATACAGATGTCTGGGCCTCAGAAGAAAGCTCTAGACTAGAGATTTAAGCTTGAAGGATATCCGCGAGGAAGTCATGTCTAAAGATATAGGACGAGATTAGCCTATCTGACGTGAGGCGGTAATTAGAAAAGCACTCTTGGACTGAGTCTGGGAAACCCCAATATTTAAAGGAGAAAGATATAACATACAAGCATGTAGCAACCGCGTGTCGGAGGAGAGTCAGAAGGCTCTGGAAGCAATAAGAAAATGAATGCCTCTACTGGGATCCTAAAACCATGGCCCACGGGCCACATGTGGCCAGCCCAGAACATTCATCCGACCTGCCAGGTGTTTTTGCCACGCTGCTGTCCTGCTTAGCAGTCGACTCATCCAGGATCCACAGTGAATTTGTTCATAGTTGGTTTGTTTGTTTGTTTGTTTTTTAGCTATAGTCCGGTCCTCCAACAGTCTGAGGAATAGAGAACTGGCCCCCGGTTTAAAACGTTTGAGGACCCCTACTCTAGAAAGAGGACATTTTCAACTAGTGAAACTCCTGAAATATGAGTATTAGCAGGTCTGACAAGAACTGCGTGAGTTGATTAGAGAGAATGAAAGGCAGACAGACCACTGGGAGTGAGACCCCAGAGTCACCATCCCGGGAGGACCATCATTTTGAGAACTGTGACTGTGGAGGGGGCCGAGACATGGGAGAAGCACCAGCCAGGCTCTGCTGGAGAAAGACGAGGCTTTCTGCTCTCATAACCAGTTTACAGCCTACAAACGCACAGGGGCAGCGCTGCTCTTCCCTGCAGCACTGCTGGGAGTCGGAATCTGCACAACAGCAGAGAGACAGACACAACTGTAACAAAGACAACTAACCAACTGAGGGGGGAGGGGGCGGGGACTCTCCTTAGAGTCAATCTTCTCATTGAAAACTCAAGGCTCCGGCTAGCTATGAACTCTATTAAGTTTTGGAAGGCAGATATGTGCGTTTTAGGAGTCGGCCAAAGTGTGCTTTCCAAGGTCCAGGGGAACCCTCTTCTTTTCAATGCTGTGCCATCACCTTGGTCCCCTAGAGCTAACATAAGATTATGGCTGATTATACAGTGCATTTTTTTTGTGTGTGGGCATCACTGCCTCGGGTGGTCATGGGCGCTATCCAGCCGCCACTGGATTTGAACTGCCAAGCCCGCGGGCTGCAGTTCCACACTCAACCTCTTACGCCACCAGGACTCAGCTATATAGTGCCTTTTTAATGTGATGATGAATGCCATCTAAACGTTTTATTAAAAATAACCCCCAATTTACAAAACATTGCACAATTCCATCCCACATACCCTTTACTCAGAGTCAATATTGTTATCATTGCATCCCCAGGTGCATTATCAGTTGCCTGTTCACAGTCTGCTGTGCTCCTTCCCTCCATCCCTTCACCGCCCCCTCCCCCAACGACTTGAAGGTAAATTGCATGTTAAAACAGCTGCAAAAAGTCCAAAGAGTCAAGTTTTTGTTTTGAGCCCATATATGAATCACCTCGTATACAGTGACTGCGCTTACCATCTTCTGGAGCATTCTTATATTCTTTGTCTTCCATCACTTCATAGTCAAATCCAAGCAGATCAATGGGGATGGTGTATTTCCTGGCGTAATTCTGCTGGGCACCAGTCAGAAAGGCTTGTGTGAAGAAGAAGCCAGAGAGCCAGAACATCGGAGGAGGACCAACCTCGTACCATTGCTAGGATTTTAAAACACAAGTGTTTTAAATCTGATTAACGATGGTTCCTTGAAGATCATTTAGGTAAACTTCATAAATGAACTAACATCCTGAGGACTAAGGAGCCATCTGGCTCAAGGGTTTGAAAAGCAGTACGAAATTTGGGGCTTGTTTGGGTCTGGATTTTGTATCCACTGCACCAGTCTGGGACTTGCACTGCACATGACTGCAGATACAGATGTGTAATTTAACCATGGCCAGAGTGGTCCTTCAGTCATGTTCCAGACTTTGCTGAGTATCTACTGCTGATTGCTGGACCACATAGCATGTTAGATGGTTGAATAAATAAGAGGTCTGCATTGAGTCTAGGGTTTCTCTCTAATTTGTCAGGAATACCGAGTACACTGTTTCTTTGGAAGTCATTTTCTGCCAACTCCAGTAAAACACTGTGAAATTCAACATCATGGAAATGCAACATTTTATGAGGAGCTCTACGAAGCAGAAGGATAGTGATGGTGTAAGGTGTGTCTTTATAAATCCCTAGGGGTCTTGAGTCTTTGTTCACATAATACATTCTAACCACGAGTTCACTGGCTACTGATAAAAATGAGTAAATAATGGAAGTCAGTTCTCAGGGTAGGAACGTGAAAGGAGTTTCTTATGACAGCTCCAAGCCTTTCTCATAGATCACCGGCCTTCGTCTTCCCTTCGCTGTATTGCAGTTCAACAGCAGAAGCGCTATTGCAACACAGGGCCTGCATTATGACAGGGAGGTGATGTTTTAGCCCCCTATAAATTTACTCATCGGTCGTTTTTGATGTGCTGTGCACAGTGTCTAGGAAATGAAGAGAGACTTCTAGTGGATATAATTGGTAGGCATAACATGGCTAAACACCAGTAGGACCCGATAATTAGGAGGTTGGGTCCTGCCCACTCAACAGTTCCACGATGATTAGCCATCGAGGTCATTACCATCGTAGATGGCACCAGCAAGTGAGGAATTTCATGACCTAGAAGGCTGCTGGACGAGGAAGGACTAATGTTCCCAACTAGCGGCTTGCCAGACTTCCTCACATATGCTGCTCTAGGAGTCTAATTTAGCATGAAATACAAGAGCAAGTCAAAAAGTATCACTAGAAATCACAGAGAAGCCCTTATTAAGCAAAAGCAACAACACGTGAGTCTTTTGCCTCTCGACATGAGCTGCTCCACTCTGAGGACAAAAGATGAGGCCCACGACTCCTGTAGAGATTTCAGTCTCTACAGTCACCCCGAGGGGCAGTTCTACTCTGTCCTAGAGGGTCGCTTTGCGCTGGAATAGATTTGATGGCAGTGAGTGCAGTCTCTTCACATCTGAAGGTGTTTCAATCTGTCTCAGCCGTCCTTGAAGAATGTTGTGCTACTCGATTGGTGCCAGATGAAAATGGAAGCTTTGGCACTCTTTTGCCATATTCTTTAAATGTGGGGAACAACGCAAAAGGGCAATATCAGGGCGACACGATGGATCAGGTAAGATTTCCCCATGTACTTCTCCTCGGACAGTCTTTCTGGCCCTCAAAAAATGATCAGATGCATTGTCAGGATGGGGAGAAAAATTCCTCAGAATAGTTTCTTTACCTTTTTCTTACCAGACTAGTTTCCAGTTTTGTTTTGTTGTTTTGTTTTTTTTTAAAAAAACATCTTTCTAACAAGCTTCCATGATCTTCTTCTAACCTTCAAGAACTCTATCTAGATTACCCGCTTTGGTTGTAAGATACAATCTCTGCTTTTAGCTGACTTTGCAGATTCTCCCCCTCCCCACCCCAACCCCCAACACACACACCAAGAAGTTATGTTTTTGGCTTGGACTTTATTTTCTAGATCAAGACTCAGCCGGAAGTACAATCTGTTTTATAAAACAATCTTCATGAGCTCTCGTTTTATGTTAGAAGCTAACAGAGAGATCAGCTCTTGAGCCTCATGATTTTCACACCAGGCTTTGGCATCCATCAAGCTTAAAGCTTGCTCAAACCAAGATGATTGCTTAAAATTGACAAAGCTGATAACCAGACACAACTGACAACAGCCAAAGACAAACTAGATGGCTGTGATCTCCTAAAAACTAGACACGCTGCATGCAAAAGACTCATCAAAAAGAATAAAAAGGAGAACTCATAGACTGGGAGAATTTGGTGGGGCAACTTTTTAAGAAATGTGTATATATGGTCATTTGTGTTTGGGAAGCGGAGAGAAGACTGGAGTAATGCTTTTCACACTAATCGTACAGATGACGAAAATTAAACCACAGGAAATGATACATCATAATTTGATGAACTCACCTGCAAGAATTTTAATCTTGCCAGGAAATCATTGACATAGCTGCCAAGTGGTTTAAGGCTTGGGTAGGATTTACCCATCCACATTCCTGGGATTTTGACATTCAGAATGCTGCTAACCACCTCTTCAAGCTCTGTAGACATCACTACAAGACCCTGCAATACATTTAAGCTCTGGTTACCTTGAAAGCATACGTGGTGGACACACATCGCAGCACCTTCACAGTTATCCCGTGTTTGGAGTTCTGATTGCTTCAAGTTGAATTGTAGAGCCAACAAAACCCACAAGACAGCCAGGAAGACTTTTACTTTCTCCCCAAAAAATAGTAAGACTTTTAATCTAACAAAAATTTAATGGAAAATCTCCTTAATACTAAACCAAGAATTGATCATTAACGACTCACTAGCTATTAAGTCCCAAAGAGTCCTGGTAGAGTGGTGACTCATGTGTTAGGCTCTGCACACTGAGGTCAGCAGTATGAAACTACTGACTGGTCGGAGGGTGAAAGATGAGGCTTTCCACTCTGACAAAGATTTAGTTTCAGAAACCTATAGGGACAGTCTTAAATCGTTCTGTAGGGTCATTATCGGAGATAATTAGTAGACAATAGCCTAACTTTGACTTTGTTTACTTGGCTATTACATAAGGAAGTACTTTAGCTCTTCTGCCTTTTTCAAAGAGTGGTCTGCCTTCAAAGTTAGGAAAATTATATGAAATTCTTTGAAAAAATTAGATACCCTAGAAGCATTGAAAAATCTAGTTAATCCTACCTCAAAATACTCACCCTTCTTTTGGATATCCCTCAAAAAAAATCCTGAGTCCTGTGTGGTTTTCACCAAGTCTTTGTTTGGCAGTAGGTATACAGGATAAAGAAAAGCCTATGCTTTCTCTGAATCAGAAAGACCCATTCTTCAGGGCCATAATTTTATAAGATGACAAAAATAAATTGACAATGAATCTGGCTAGACTGGAGCATGTACATTGGTACAGATAAGAGCTCTCAATACATGGAATCTAATTCAGATAAACCCCTCAGGAACAATAATGGGAGTAGCAATACCATGAGGGGAAGGTGGAGAGAGAAAGGGGAGAGAGGGGGAACCGATCACCATGATGGATGTGTAACTCCTCTCTCACCAAGGGGTATGAACAACAAAAATATGGGTGAAGGGAGACAGCAGAGGGTGTAAGTTAGTATAAAAAAATAATAATTTATAATTTATCAAGGGGTCATGAGGGTGAGTGAGTGAGAGAAAAAAGAGCTGATACCAGGCTGAGCCCTGGTGGCATAGTGGTTGTGTGCGGGACTGTGGCCCACTGGGTTAGAAGTTCAAATCCAGCAGCAATACTGGGCCTCCTACTCCCACCACCAGAGGGCAGTGATGCCCCTCCCCCCAAAAAAGAGCTGATACCAACAGCCCAAGTAAAAAGAAAATGTTTAGAAAATAATGATGGAACCTATGTACAAATGTGCTTGATACAAATGATGTATGGAATGCTATGAGAGTTGTAAGAGTCCCCAATAAAAGGATTTTAAAAATAAATAAATATAGGTAAAAGTGAGGTTTGGGCATAGGTTACAATGCCCACCCACAAAGAAATGACCAAAAAAAATATTAAAAGTTTTGTGGGCAAAAATATTGACAAGGTTTCTAAGTCAGCTAGATAAAAACTTAATGTCTCTCATCCAAGCCACATTGATTCATATTACATAAAAATGTGGTATAACTCATAAACTTATAGTTCAGTAAAGGGCCTAGACCAAAAGCAAGCACTCAAAACTGGTAATTATTGAGAGAAGTCAGAGTTTTGACTTATTTTTGTTCATAAATATCCCAATATTGAAGGGAAAATACCTGCTAGAGTATAAGAGAAATGAAATAGCATATAAAGAAGCAAGGCAGTTATGTCAGCAGAAGGTCCCCACAGAGAAGCATAGACTACATAGAGTTGATCATAATATGCTACTTGAAGCCACTCCTAAGTCATGTTTTGCCAACGACCCAGTTCAAATGGATCACTAAAACTATGTGTTCTCCTGCACCTCTTCCTACACGTTCTTATGTGTTTATAATATTGGGGGTGTATTGGTCAAAGTAGGAAATGTCAATTGTGACTGAAGGCTAGAAAAAATTTCAAAATACCAGTACTTGTTCAAGTCAAGCTAAACCCAACAAAGAGGAAGGTCACTGATTGGTTACTCTAGGTTCTCTGTAAGCACATGCCCCTCACATTAGAACCAGCACCGACTGTGTCATAAAATGCGTTCAGTTATGCCTGCAAATTTTCTAGGTAGATGACTCTATCAATGGCAAATGATAGTTTATCTTTACCTCTGCATTTTCCTTTTATTTGTTTTTACTGTCTTTTTTGAGTTGACGAGCACTTCTGAAAATAATTCTTTTTTTGGCGGGGGGCATCACTGCCCTCTGGTGGTTGTGGGAGCTACCCAGCCTTGCTCCCGGAGAGCAGCTGCTGGATTTGAACCGCCAAGCCAGTGGGCCACAGTTCCGCACTCAACCACTATACCACCAGGGCTCAGCTCTGAAAATAATTCTTTGTTTTTTTTGGGGGGGGGGAGGAGAGTAGTGGGGGGCTATCACTGCTCTCCTGGTGGTCATGGGAGCTACCCAGTGCCCTTCCTGAGAGCAGCCGCTGGATTTGAACCGCCAAGCCCGCAGGCCGCAATCCCTCACTCAACCACTTATGCCATGGGGGTTCAGCTGAAAATAATTCTTAAAGCATTAATGAAGACATCTTTGTGTATTCTTTCTTTTGGGGGAGGGTGTTATTTCTGATGTTAGTGAAAAGGACATTTTTGGTGTGGCTTTTAATAACATTTCCATCCTTAACATAGTAAATAGTGTTATTTAAGTAGATTACTATAATATTTTTTGTTGTTGTTGTTGTTTTGGGCATCACTGCCCTTTTTTTGTTGTTGTTGTTTTGGGCATCACTGCCCTCAGGTGGTGGGAGTAGGAGGCCCAACCTTTGCTCCTGTGGAGCTGGAATCGAACTTCCATCCCAGTGGGCCACAGTCCTGCGCACAACCACTACGCCACCGGGGCTCAGCCCTAAACATTTTTCTTTTCTTTTCTTTTTTTTTCGGAGCATCACTGCCCTCTGATAGTGGTGGGAACTACCCAGTGCTGCTCCTGAGAGCCGCCACTGGATTTGAACCACCAAGCCCCCAGGCCGCAGTTCTGCACTCAACCACTTACAGAGCTCAGCCCAGATTACTATAATATTTTTTTCAATTTGCTACGCTTTCATTTAAAAAATGTCCACTCTTTAGGATGTCTACTAAAGTGATTATGTAATTTTATCTTGGAATTTCTAGTATGTATATTTAGATAAATAAAATACATAATTCTGCTCCTAGACCCACCTAACATTATAGGGTCAACCTAGTTAGCCATGATATGCTATTCGTTCTACACTTCAAATACCATTACTCCAAACTCACATTCTACTCATAAGTGAGACTGGTCTGTTTGTTTTCATGCCTGGATTATATTAATAGCATTTTTCTAAGGAAATCTGAATTTTTTCAACCCTTCAAAAAGTGTGGAACAGATAAGTATCTTATGTTTGCCATCTTCTTTGCAAACAGTCCTTCATGGTGTCTAAGTTCGTTGGAAAAGATTTTACATGTCTTTTCTAGACTTAAATCGTACCAACATAAACCTGCTCATGGTATTCTTGATTGCTTACCTTATATTTCTCTAAATCTGCTTACAATAATGTTTATGGATGTACTTTTTCAGATAAGAGGCTCATCACTTTATAACAGCATCTTTATAATACTAATTGCATTTCATCTTTTTTCTAGCCACTAATTTTTTTCAATCTTTAAGATAAACTCTTCTCTGTACTAATTTACATGATATCTTTTGCTTGTTTCTTGATGTTTAAAATTTACTTAGTCACATTTTCCTAAGTATAACTTTATCTGCAGCCCATAATTTGCATATAAAATGTCTCAGCTTTATTATTTAATGCTTGGAAAACTGCAAATGAAATTCTTTTTCATTTTAAAAGCAGCTCAAAACATTTTATAGATTTTTTTTGGGGGGGGGGGAATTTACATTTGTTGAAATGAAATTACATATCCCTTAATAGATTTTTAAAATTCTCTCTCTTATATATAAGCTCCTTTAGGGCAGAAGTTTTGACTGCTTTCTCTCCCAACACTGCATCTCCTCAGCACACATGATGCCAAAGCCATCAGTATGTAACAGAATTTTAAACAATAGGGCTTCAAAATCCAGAAAATTGCATTCACTTTTAATGCCATTTTCCCACGAACTTTTTGAAGCCTGTTGTACTACTCATTCAATCTCTTATGGATTTTTTGGGCATTGTTTTCTAATTGGCAGTTCCAGAATTCCATCTCGATTGTATTTCTATCCCAGAACCCAGAACAGAATCCACACCCAAGAAAGAGATGGTAAAGGCATGAATAACACACTCGATTCGAAGATTTCTCTTTGGTGGGTTGCATCTGACCTTGATCGCCTTCTGAATGTTGATGCATGACTCTCGTATGGTCTGCAGCAACTTGTTGAAGCGCCCCATCTCTTGGACAAGCACGGTGTTCATGCTTTGAGTGTAGGTTGTGGGGTATCTCCTCATGGCGGCCTCTGCATCAAAGTTGTTTGGAAGTTTGCCCAGGATGTCTCCAGCCACCTCATCGACGACTGCATCGGAGGATTTTGCACCGGCTCCTGCTGAACGAGACTACAAAAAAAAAAAAAAAGAAAAGAAAGAAAGAAAAGATTTCTAATTCAGAAATTGCAAGGTGTAAAAATTGTCTGAATGGAAAAATTCCTCAGGTCAATTTTTATATGACTGCACATTACTCTGCTATTTTATCCATGGTTCTCCTCCCCATAAGATTTAGGAAAGTGATGCCAACAGACACGGGTGGAGGGGGTGGATTTAAAAGATTGCTATAGAGGAAGAAGAAGGGCATAGATGGTTTTCAGAGGCAAAAGGAGGGCCTTTAGGAAGCCCAAAAGCTGCATTTTTGCTGCTCCAGTAGAGAAATGGGAACAGGTGCTTCGAGTGGAGGAAGGAAAAACATTGGCCTTGGTGAAGCGGCCAAATGATGATGACTCTACTACCCCTAAGGGAGAAATACAATTTTCCTTTGAAAAAACTTGCCACAAAATATATTTGCTAATAATTCTGATGCCTACTGGTTGCCAACAGATAGCATTTTCTCCTTGAACCAGAAGGGCAAAGAAAATAGAGCTCATCTCCTCTAAGCGGTAGGAAGAGTTATGGAGAAAAGCCAGACTTTACTGATTCATGCTGGAAGCAAGGGAGGGAATTACAATTCTATTTTAGTTTTATGTGTTTATAGTGGCACTGTGTAAATGAATCTGTATTTTCTGTAAAGGGCTTTAAATCTACAAAACACATGAAGGAATGAATGCATGCATTGTGTGTGTGGATGGGGGAAGGGCACCTTAAGGAGTGTGTGTGTGCATGTTCATTTTTCTAGTGCTAGGTAATTGTGTTTCTTCTACCAGATTTTGTTTCTTGGCTTATTTCTAAACTAAATTGTGTAAATATTGATAACTACGTAAGTTTATACTGTGACTTTTAATACTACCCACTACAAACCAGCATGGCTCATGCATAATAATTTTACTGTTGGTAAGTTTCAAACTTATGCAAGGAAAGAAAAGGCATGCCAATGCGATAATCCTTTATTATGATCCCAAAGTACTCTATTTACAACTAAGTATATCCAATATACCACAGTGAAGTAAAAAGATGATGAATATTTGGGGAGAAAAGTAGTAAAATGTCAATTTCCATTGCCTTTGAGGAATCATATGCTGATCTGTGTCTATTTGTATTTTAAGATGTAAGCAGAGTACTTTAATGACATCAAGCACATTCTTATTTTCCTTTGTTATAAAAGAAACCTTTCCTTAAGCGTTTTCACAAATCTAGTATCAAAATGCTTAATAAGTAAGCCCAATGGGTAGTTACTCATCATTCACTTGGTCTACCTATATTATTGGGTAATCTGTCCAGCATAAATGGCACTTGGCATCTTCAAATATTTATTTTCCTTTTATGGAAAAAGGATAAGTGAATTAACTTTCAAGGAGACATTACTAAATTTAATCTTTCAGAGATCTTAACTCATTTCTAGGTTTATAGCATCTAAAATCGAGACTACTTTCTTATTCAAAATAAAGTCTGGCAGTTAAGCTTAAGCAAGAACTCTTTATGCAAGGTAACATGCATTCTTAGTTTCAACGTCCCTGTCTCTTACTTTTTCTTGTGTTTATTAATACATGACGTGCAAGTCTTGCCATCATTAACTTGCTCTCTGAGCCCTCCAGTCTAGTCTCTTGGTTTCTGCATTGGAGCAAACCCAATCTAGAATCATTGCCCTACTGCCTGCCCATTACCATAATTGTACTTGCCAGTATGAGTTGGAGGCTATTGAAGGAGGCTGTTTAATTGCATACTGAGAAGATACCCCTCGTGTATTTAAACTTATTTATTTGGTTCTGAGTCATTTTCTGTTGCAATGAGCCCACTGTTTTATGTATGTTGTAATGTGGCACACTTCATCAAGTTTAAATAAAGCCAAAGTTACTACAAAGTCCTTCTTTCCAGACTATCTTGTATTACATGCATCTAATTTTCCTAAAGACCAACCTAAAGTCCAATTTGGATGTACATTTCTATCTCCTGCGATAATGGGGTTTGGTGCTATGGATGTACATAAAAATAGTCTCTGGCAAAAAAAAAAAAAAAGACTCAGCATGGTTGAGCCCCGGTGGCATAGTGGTTGTGCGCGGGACTGCGGCCCACTGGGATGGAGGTTCGATTCCAGCTCCATGGAGCAAAGGCTGGGTCTCCTACTCACACCACCTGAGGCAGTGATGCTCCCTCCCCCCCAAAAAAGACTCAAAAATAGTCTCTGGCCTTTTGTCCTATTAGAGAGTGCCATCTGGGAGCAGAGCAGAGCTAGGAGTTCGATGGATTCTTCACTCAGTGAGAGTCCAAGACATTATTCTTCCTAGTTTGGTTCTTTCAGCTTTTCAGCATCTCCAGCTATCTGCCTTTTATGCCCTATTTTTAGATCCAGAGGGATGAGATGACTGAGTAGTTAAGTACCCAGATTCTGGAACCAAGTGTGAAGAAGCCAACTGCCTGGCTTTGAGTTCTTGCTGCCAATTGAAGTGGGGGCAAGTCCCTTCATCTTTCTGTATCTCAGTTTCTTCACCATAAAAGAAGGATAATAATGGCCATATCTCAGAGGAATTGGATCCCCATTTTGAAGGAAAGAGTCACCGAACACCTTATGCATTACATTGTCAGATATTGAAGACCTAATGAATGGAAGCAGAACATTGTTAGTGATAGAGGCTGAGGATGGACACCCCCCACCCCAGGCTCAGAGGGCACTTGATATGCCACAAAGGAGGAGTTAATGTTGCAGAGTGAAGTTGACCAAGGAATTAACAAACCAAAGAGAAAAACATGATCAGCATATCTAAAATGGAAAGGACTCAAGAAATAAAACCAAAAGCCTTGACTTGCAATATTGAAAGATAAAATAAGATTGAAAAAAATAAAGTCCTTGTACCAGAAAAAAGTGGTTGACTTTCATTATTTTAGGAAGTGCATGTAAGCAAGAACCGATCAAGCAGAAGGAAAAACTTCAAGCTGCATTGAGAGCATTAGCCAAAAAAATAGGCGCCAGGAATTGATGGAATATCAATTGAAGTGTTTCAACAAGTTGATAAAGCATGGGAAGCGCTCACTCATCTATGTCAGGAAATGTGGAAGACAGCAATTGACCAACTGACTGGAAGAGACCCATTGTTGTACTCATTCCAAAGAAAGGTGATTCAACAGAATGAGAAAATTATAACAATATCTTGATATTAAATGTCAGTAAAATGTTGAAGATCAACTAACAGTGAGTGCAGCAATACATAGACAAGAAATTGCCAGATGTTCAGATCAGATTCAGAAGAGGAGATAAAACAATGGATGTCATTGCTGATGCCAGATGGATCTTGGCTTAAAACAGAGAGAAGCAGAAAGACATTTGTGTTTCATTGATTATACCAAGGCATTTGACTGTATCATAACAATGTATGGATAACCTCAAGAAGAATGGGAATTCTAGAACCCTCCATCAGGCTCTTGTGGAACTTGAACATGAATCAGGGGACAGTTGTGCGAATGGAACAATGGAAGACTGCATGGTTTCAAATCAGCATGGTGGCCTCTCACCATGCTTAGTCAATTTGTATGCTGAGAAAATCATCAGAGAATCTGGCATATATGAAGCTGAATGTGCCATCAGGATTGCTAAAATGTAACAACCTGTGACATGCAGGAGTCACACCAGTGCCTGATGGAAGTGAGGGGGACTTGAAGCACTTCCTGATGAAGATAGAAGATGCGACCTTTTAGTGGATTATGACTCAGTGGAAAGAAAACACAAATTCTCACAATTGGACTAATGAATAAACGGAGAAAAGATTCCAGTTGTTCAAGGATTTCATCTTGCTTGGATCCACAATCAATGCTTTTGGAAAAAAAGTCAATAGATTAAACGATACGGTTTATTAGATGAACATGCTGCCCGAGACCTCTTTAGAGTGTTGAAGTGCTAGGGGGTTATTCTGAGAATTAAAGTGCACCTAACCCAATCTGTGGTGTTTTCAATCCCCTCGGATACATGTGAAAGTTAGGCACTGACGAGGGAAGACTGAAGAAAAATCACTGTTTGAATTATCGTGCTGGCGAAGAGTATCAAAGTATCACAGACTGTTAAAGCGGAGGGGTGGGGGGGGGAGAGAGAACCACAATCTGTCTTAGAAAAAGTGTGGCTCCTTAAAGGGCAGGATGATGACACATTGCCTTATAATCTGCGGGCATGTTGTCGGGAGAGGCTCTGCAGAAGGACATCATGCTGGGGAAAGCAGCCAGGCCGAGAAGAGGAGGAAGGCGCTCAAGGACATGGATTGTCACGCTGGCAGCAACAGCGGGCTCACGCCCAGGAGTGGTGGCGAGGAGGACCCGGCAGGGGGCCATGTTCTGTTCTGCTGTGCAGGAGGTGGCTGTGGGTCAGAACCAACCTGATAGCATCTAGCAACAGGGGACCATGGTAAGAACCCCATTTTAAAAATATCCACAAAGCACTTGAAAGAGGGCAAGCAGATAATAAGCTGTAGGCTTTACCATTGTTACTCAGAGAGCCCATAGAAATAAGTCAGGCCCGTTAGCATGCAGCCAGTGGAATAACAGGCTGGACGGGATATTCATCCAACTTCATGAAGTAGCTATGGGGACGTTCGCCATTTGTACAAATTTGCTTCCAAGTATTGAAAATAAAATGTAAGCACATCTTCCAAAGGGAGAAACACAAGGGAGCTCTTAGTAGACACACTAGATTAACCGCAGTTTTCCATCGCAATGTGCTCACTCGTGTCCATGGTGTGCTGACATCTGCCATTTCTGAAGAGAAGTCCCCCACATGGCCATGAGCTTATCGCACTTAACCACCCTTTCATGAGAGAGTATGTGAGTTCGCAAATTGTGAGCAAGAAACTGAATGCATAAACTAAATGCTCTGGCAACTCTGATAAAGACAAGCCATCTTACTAACTTGTGTTCACTTCGGCATGCAACCACCACCCAACTGTCAGAGACGGGAAAGCTCGAAAATGTACATCCCAAGAATGAGTTTTGCCATCAAACTGCTCCCCAAACATCTTTGAAATTCTTCTCCCTCTCCAAAGAAACATGAAAAGGACGCACATAATATATAGCCTCTCTGGGCTTAGGTTCCTCTAGGAGAGGACATGATGAAATGTCTAGCAGCAGACTCAAGCGCAAAAGGAAGAGATTTTGATTTCCGACATATCCTTTATGTTAAAACCCATATTTAAGCTATGTGTATGTTTTCTTTGTAAGAGGAGTCTCTGGTTTGATAGGCTTGTGTAAGAGAACGGCTGCTTGCTGACACGTGCTGCTTGGAGAATGTCTCACTGAGGTTACACACCTGTGTGAGGAGAATGTTATCAAACAGCAGCTGAGTCTCTGACTGATCCTTCGTGATATCGGCATTGGCATTCATCCCGAAGATTTCTGGTGCTGGGGTCAGCGGCAGAGTCTTAGTATATTCGATGTAGCTTTTGTGCTGCAGAGATGAATAACAGCAAGTCCAGAGATTAGAAACCAATTGCCCCATAAAACCTTCTCACTGAAAAGAGGCAATTTTCCACCCTCTGGCTAATGAGTGGAAGAGCCCATGAGCCTGGACACAGAGTGCTCTCATTTAGCTTGTGCCAAAGTTTAAAGACACACAAAGAGGAGGAGAAACTGTACCATCCAATTGGAATGATATAAAATGGGGAAAAGGGAATACCCAACTTTATTTAGAAGCTTCTTTCAGAGAACTCTTCCTAGGTAGCATTTTGCTAATGATGACTTTTAATTGAGCTTCACAACACAAAAGCGAACTTTTCTGGTCACAAGGTTTATTGCTATTGTGAAAAATCCGCCCAGTTTAGAAAAGTAAAAGTTATCAGATTTTATCATCTTGATAGCCACTATTAACACTTTTATCTGTTATGCATATATATGTATTTTATTTGTTTACACAAAATCCCCTATTTTTATTGATGTTTGTGGAATCACACACATTCACATACATATGTGGCGGGTTGGTTTATTGATGGTGTGATGGTTTAGGTCACATTGCACACACTTGTCTTCATCTCAGGGTGCCCAAGTTGCACAGTGATTATGAACTGGGCTGAGATCCACCAGGATCGTCAGCAGTCACACCTACCAGGGCTCCATGGGGCTTTCTGCTCCTGCAAAGTTAGTCTCAGATACTCATGGGGGCAGTTCCCCTCTTTGTGACAGGGTCTCTGTGAGTCCATGTTGTCTTGCTCCACTCAATCAGTAACTTGGGCTAAAGGACGTCATCCTCCCTTCATCCCTGTGGTGGTTGCATAATCTGTTGTCAATTCGAGACTTAAGAATGAAGGGGTGGAGTTTATCCTGTCAATCGGGTCACAGCTTGATGACCTCATTTAGAGGTGCTAAAGAGATAAATATCTCGCTGGAGGTGGGACACATGCTCCCTCCCTATGAAACACTACTGACGACATGTCACATAGAGCTGCACTAGAGTCCTGGAGCTGAAGGAGTCACAGGGAGATCCCTGCCAATGATGAGATGCTTCCCCTGCCACTGGATCCACAAGACTTTCCACCTACTGGTCTATGATCCTCTTGTATTCAATGTCATTGTAAGTGTTTCCTGAGTCTGAAGTGGATTTTATTGACTGGCATCAGACATATGGACTAATATTGGACTTAGGTGCTTGATCTGGACTGGGCTGGGATGTTTTCTCAATATTCAATTGCTCCTGTGTATAAAGCTCTTTCTTATACACGAGTATCTTTGAATTTGTTTCTCAGACTACCCAGACTACCCAGACTAACACAATCCCTATCGATATCTGTCTTCATCCTTCATATCAGTGAAGTGGGGCTAGGTTTGTGGGCTCTGCTATTTATCTGTATTCCATGTGGGGAGGTGTTTTTGATCAATCTGTGTCCTTTTGTTTCTGGATGTAAAATGATAGTTACTATGAATGTCCTAGTACTTCTGAGAAACCAGTAATGTACTTACCTGGAGGCAGATGCCTCCCACCCCCACCCTTTCCACTGGATGGGTCTGAAAGGAGTCCCAGATGGTTCTGTGAACACTCCACCACTTTCTGTGGATCTTAGAGAAGTTATTTCATCTTAGCAAACCTGCTTTCTCCTTTGTCAGAGGGATAATAGCATTGTAAAATTGCTGTATAGCTACTGGCATAATGATGAGTAACTGCTTTGTAAATAAGGGATTGTGGTATATTTGCCACCACTCTTGTGTATTTTTATTTTAAATGGAGACAATGCCTTGTTACTCAAATGACTGAATTCCTGATGCTGGAATTCAAGATCATTTTGGAAGCTGTTCTTGAGTGAGGAGTGTTTCTGACAAACCTCCCATTATCTAGTCTACAGAAAACCCCTGACTCATCCATGCATGGGCTTTGCTGTTTCTGTATGACGAGAGGAAGCAAAGGCAATTTCAGGATGGTTAGCAGCATCAAAAACACCATGGCTTTGGGGAAAATCACTTAAAAATGATCACTCAAAGAGAAACCGACACCAAGGGTTCAAATAGAAAGTAAGTGATTAGAAAACAATGAGGGCAACGTATGTACAAATATGCTTGAGACCATGGATGTGTGGGTTGTTGTAAGAGCCGTCAGGACCCCCAATAAAATGGTCTTTCACAGGAACTTCACATTCAGTTTTCTGAAGGGCCTACTTACATCACCGGAAGGAGGGACAAAATAGATGCCACTTGAATCAAATTTATACTCTGAATTTTCAACTAATTCCGTGTTGAAGAATTTGTTGAGGATGCTTCGCAGCGTGCGCCGGTCCCAGTCGTCAGTCACGCGGCCTCCGTAATTGCACTCGCCCGTCATGTAGCGCAGAGCATCGTAAGGCAGCTCCTGGAAGGGAGAGCGCAAGTCATCGACCTGAGAAACGGGACTGGCGCACGTTGCCCGGGGCCCGGTTCCCGATCGACGCGTATCATTAAATACCTCGCAAACATTTGGCATCAGCACAATGTCCTCTATGCACTTCCTTGTGAAATGACGCAATTTTCCCGATGCTCATTCTCTCGCTTTGGGTTTTTTGTTCATTTCCATTTGAGCAATGCCGAGAGTGAGGCTCCTCTCTTGTGAACTCACTCACCAGGGGACGAGCACCGACTGAGCGCCTCCCGGGTGGCGGGCACAAAGGAGTCAGACCACAGCCTCATCCTGGAGAACCCTGTACTCTTGAGGGACACTCAAACATATCTACTTGTCATAGCCAATCAACACGGCCCTTCTGGCCATAATTCCTTATGCGAAATTCAGCATCCTGGTCTCCAAGCTTGTGGCTGTAATCCCACTTTGAAGGGAGCCGCGGGGCAGAGTGGTAGCACATTGGGCTCCTCACAGCACAAAAAGCAGATGAAAACCACTAGAGAAAGAGGGGGCTTTCTCCTCCCCTCCCCCTCCTCAGTAACTCAAGAGGCAGCGCTACCCTGTCCTGTAGGGTCTGTATGCATCAGCATGGGCTTGATGGAAGTGACAGGGTTTTTTGGTTTTGTTTTTTGTTTTTTTTTTTTTTTTGGGGGGGGTCTCTGTTACAGGATGAAGGTGGCATGTATCTTCAGAGTCTACCAGAGGATGTAACTTAAGTCACTATCCTTAGTGTCCCTGGGTGTATGCTCTGCTAGGAGACAAAACCCACAGAAGAGCCGTCTTGGACAGAGAGCGAGCCCAGGGCCCTCAGAAGAGCACCTTCTAGATCTCGAACATCTGAAGCGGAGGAGGCCGAGGCAGGGGCATCAGAGACGGTGGCCCGGAGACTATGGCACATCACACACAGCGCAGTGCCGAGATTCTGAGGCTGGACAGGCAGAAGTCCTGGTCCCCTGAAACAGAGGCCAAGGGACCACAAAGCCGCGGGCCGGCCGGAGAGGCTCTGTGACTGGCAGAGGAGGGGTGCTGCGGCGGACTGGGGACTGGCACCTGTTTCCAGATCCTCACTTGTGTTCACCTTTTAACTTTCGCCATCTCTCACTTTATCATCCGCCATCCCGTTGCGGCCGCCGACTCACAGGGCGCCTACTGTGGTACCGAGCAGCACTGCCCTCATGGGGTTTTGAGACTAAATCTTCGTGGGAGTAGAAAGTCTCGTCATTCTCTCAGCCCCATCATGATTGGCGGTTTTGAACTGCTGGGCTTGTGATTTGCAGTCGAATGTGAAACTGTTACATCACTAAGTCTGCTACCGTCCCTAATAAGCCCCCGTAATTGTGAATATTGTCTGTGAGTTCTGTGTGGCCATTGCAACAAGTTATTGAACCCAGTAGAGAAGCAGAGCGCTGTGAAGACAACTAGCATTGGTTCTCTCTTAAGTGCATTGGTGCTGGAAACGGCGTGGGAGCCCCTGTCTGACCTCCTCTGGCTTGCGAACCCCCACGCCTTTCTTCCGGGCCGCTATACAGATTTACACAAGTGGATTGCACGCGACTAAATTTTCACCAAATCTCATAGCATGATATTTTAAAACCCTCCCATGAACTGTTATTTGAAAATACTATCTTAATAACTGTTTTCTTCTTTTTTTTGGGGGGGGGGGGGAAGGGGCATCACTGCCCTCTGGTGGAGGGAGTGTGAGGTCCAGCCTTTGCTCCTCTGGAGCTGGAATTGAGCCTCCATTCCAGTGGGCTGCAGTGCCGCGCACAACCACTATGCCACCAGGGCTCAACCCCAACAACTGGTTTCTAATGCTAAAGGTTACAGTGGCTCCCAATTTTCTACCATGCTAAAGCATGTTTTACTAAACATATACATGGGTTTTTTTTTTCATGGCAATTTCTGAAACAGAAAATATGTTCAATGGAATCCCCAAGCCCAAACCTACCGCCACCAACACATGTGGTTGTTAGGGACCATCCAGTCCTTCCGACCCATAGTCACCCTATTCCCGATGGAATAAAACTCTGCCCAGGCCCCTTGAGCCCCTTGTTGCAGCCACAGGGCAAATCTTTCTCAGGGGTCTTCCTCTTTTTCGCTGCCCCTCAGCTTTACCAAGCATGATGTCCTTCCCCAGGGACCAGGCTCTCCTGACAACATGTCCAAAGTACCTAAGATGAAGTCCTGTCCTCTTTGCCTCCAAGGAGCACTGGGGCTATACTTTTGTGTGTGCTTTTGGGGGCAGTTTCTGATGCTTTCAATATTCTCCACTGGCACCAATATAGAAATGAGCAAGTCTTCCTTATTCGAGGCCCAACTTCGCATATGAGGCAACTGAAAGTACCATGGCTCGTGGCAAGCACACCTTAGTTCTCAAAGTAGCATCCCAGCCCTTCAAGGCTCTAAAAGGCCTTGTGCAGCACATTTGTCCTACTGCAATACGCTTTTTGACCTCTTGCTTGTTGCCTCCATGAGCATCGATTGTGGATCCAGGCAAGACAAAACCCTTGACAACTTCAGTCTTTTCTTCCCTTATCATGATGTTAGCTATTGGTCTGATTGTGAAGATTTGGGTCTTCCTTACATTAAATTGTCATTCATTGCAAAGATTGCACTCGTTGAACTTCATCAGCAAGCACTTCAAATCCTCCTCACTTTCAGCAAGCAAAGTTGTCTCATCTGCATGGCGCATGTCATTAGGAAGCCTTCTTCCAATCCTGAGGCCGAACTCATCTGCACGTAATCCAGCTTCTCTGAAGAACTTCTCAGCATGTGGATTGAATAAGTATGCTGAGAGGAAACAACCGTGATTCCAGATCAGTCTCTATGTAAGAGTGTCAAGACCGTGAATCTCTATGGAAACAGGTAGCTGGATCTCTCCGCTAAGGAGGGGCTCAAAAAAGCCAAGCTCACTGCCACAGGGTCCTTTCTGAAGCACAGTCGCCCTAGAGGACAGGTTAGAACTGGCCTTGTGAGTTTCCAAGACGGTACCTCTTGGAGGGCGTCGAACGCCTCAGCTTTCTCCCAAGGAGTGACTGCTCAATTGGAACTGCGGATGTGCCCACGTGAGCAGCCAGCGACCACCTGCGAGCGCCATCAGCTGGCCAACAAATTGTTCTGAAAGGCTGTAGCAATGGTAGTTATCAGTTCTGAAATCTTTGCTAATTCGATAGACTGAAAATAAGTAATATTTCTTGAACTTAAATTTTCTGGGCTATTAAGTGAGGCCCACACTTTTCTATGTGTCTAATCATCATTTTGTCGCCCTTTGGTAAATTGAGCTGTCATTTTTAATAGACATTTTAATAACTTTGTGTGTGAACATATACTGAATTATAAACTGTGCTAACATTTGTAACATTGTGGTAACATATTTTCCAGTTAGTTTGACTTTTGCTTTTTTAGATTATGTTCTTTGATGTAAGCATTTTTAAATGTTTGTAATGATTGATTTTTCACACTTCATTTTCTTTTAGTTTAAGCCCACGCACCCACTAGAAGCATATAAGAATTTTATTCAGAACTGAGCATTGTCACTTAGAAAAAACTTGATGGTTAAAAATAGGATCATTTTTAATTGCTTTAATTTTCATTCGTTAGTTGTAATACTGACGTTAAAAATGTTTATTGACCATTTGCTTTTCTTATGTTGTACATTATCTTCTCTGTTCCTTTTGCATTTTACTGATTTGAATATTTATCTTTTTTATTATTCAAGGCTCATTACAAGAAAATTGAATCACTCTGTCATATAAATTATCATTATTTCTCAATTTTTTCATTATTTTTATTTCATGATGTTTAACTGTTAATATTTTTAATATAGCAACATTTTAAGATATTTTTTACTCAAACATAATAATCTTTTACATTAGAATCTTTTCACTGCTTTGACGCTTCTCATGCCCTTAGCAGCAGTGATCTGATAAAACTTAAAGTATATATAACCCACATTTCAGTGACTCCACTTTGAGTAATCTGTTTCATGTAAATTCCAGGGCTAACAAAGAGTTAATGATTACTGAAAACTAAGTCCGTTGGGATGATTCAATTGTGATCTATGAAAGTCCTGTGGGGGGGGGGGGGAGCAGAACTGCTCTCTGGGGCTTCCAAGACTACATTTTTCTAGGATCGTCTTTCTCCCTTGGACAGACTGGTAGATTTGAACTACTGACTTCGGGGTTAGCGGCTAGGCATGTTATTCATCACACTCCCCAAACCAAACACATTGCTACCATGTAGATTCTGGTTTCTAAGGCTGGAAATCTTTATGGGAGCAAATAGCTTCCATTTCCTTCCAGGGACCACCTGGCAGTTAGCAGTGGGAGTACCCACAGTACTCTCCAAGAACCCTGTACTATGCCACCGGGCCTCCTTAAGGTCGGGGGTGCAATGCTGAAATTAGACAAATATAGGCATGGCAGACAAGTAAGTCGCTTTGTAGTGCTGAAGGGCGATCTTTCGAACCATGCTGTTGCCGTTGTTTGGTAGGTGCCCCCAAGTTGACCAGGACGCACCACAGAACAGAGCAGGGTCTGCTCCTGCGCCATCCTCACCCGAGCTGTGCCCGAGCCCATCACTGCAGCCACTGGCTCACTCCCTCTCGTTGAGGCTCTGCCTCTTTGTTGCTGGTCCCTCTCCAGGCACTGCCTCTCCTGATTACGTGCCCGAGTAACTCACACATCTTCTCACCATTCTTGCTTCGAAGGAGCATTCCATGGTTCGTCTAATCAGCCTTTGCCAACACCAAAAGTGCATCCATTCTTCTGTGGGACTTCTTATTCACTGCCTCACTTTCCCGTGCATACAAGGCGACTGGAAATACCTTGGCTTGGGTGAAGTGCACCTTAGTCTTCAAAGTAGCAACCTTGCTCCTCAGCACTTTAAAGACATCCTGTGCAACACTTTAGCCAAATGGTCTTTCTATTTCTTCTTTTTAAAATTTTAACAATTTTATTGACAAACAATGTACATATCATACAATTCAATAATTTAAATATATTTTAAATGATGCAACCACAATAAATTTTGGAATGATTGTGTGTTTCTTATACTCATTTTTCTGAGACTCTCCTTTCTCCCTAACCTCTCCTGCTATTAATGCAGTTATTGTCACTATAGATTTGCTTATCATGAATTCCACATAAAGAAAAACAAAAAGAAAAAAAACTAAGTAAACTGTGCATTGACTTAAATTCATAGATGAATTTAAAGCATGAAAATACTTCCTTGGACTTAAAGCTGAAATGTCCAAGTATGAAAAGATGCAGATGACTGCTCTCCCGAGGTAATGGATTTGCAGGTCATTGGACTTTGGTTCCGATCTCTTGCTTTGAAGGATACCCGATATATTTGCTATTATCATGCTTTTTGCTTTTTCCATGATGTCTTAGTCTAGCAGTTATACTTCTACCTTTGTGAATGAGTGATACTGAAAGTTTTGCTCTGTCTCCAGCCTTCATGGCTTGCATTAATAGTTGTCCAGTCGGTTCTGGTCTGTCCATGTCAACAATCCATGTAGTTCTGGTCTGAGAGGCTGGCCTACACATGTTTACTTCCCTTTTCTGAACAGTTTTTGAAATTCTGTAGCATTGGCTAAATCAATTATCCTATCAATAGAAGTACCGTATATCCCATGGGGGAGGATTTAGAATGCTCCTCAATAAAAGGATCATGAGGCATCTAAACTATATCTAAACTATAGGTACATGGATGGATTTTGAGCCCTCGTTTCATTGTAGCCATTAGGTATGAGCTAGGAAGGGTTTTGTTCACCTTGAAAGAACAGTCTTGGTTGTCTATGTATTTTGATTTCTTGACTGCTGCCTCCATGAGCAACGAGTATGGATCTAAGCAAAATGAGATAGTTGGCAACTTCAGTCTTGTCTGTTCTTCGTGATGCTAGTTATTGGACTTGTAAGAATTCTGGTTTGGTTTTAACAATGAGTCCAATGTGTAACCCACTCATCACTGGAGTCCCTGGAGCACAGGTAAGGGCCAGATAAATAGAAGGAAAATATATACAAAGCCCAGGGGAAAGAGGATGTAGACTCTATCACCCCTACAGAGAGACCTGATCAGTTCTTTTAAAAGCACATCAGAGTATATATAAGTTCTGTGGTTATCCAGCACCTGACTAGAATTTCTGCCTCAATGATGTTTCTTCCCCAGCGCTTAGCATGCCTGGAATCATACTGATGAAATCCTCATCTGATTGCTACTGGTATTTGATTCGTGTAAAATGCCTGGAGTTCCTCTATAGACCCACCATCACCCTTTCCAGGTTTGTTTTGCTTTTTGATTCCCTCTTGACTGGAGAAAGCTAGCAAAACTCTAGTTCCCAATCATTGACGAAGAATTTCTAAATGTCGCACTTTTTCTTTTATCTGACTTTGAGCTGAAGTAAACTAGACTTCGAGGCCATAGTTCTGGTTCCTGGCTATGGCAGACCCACTGGGCCAACTTGTAGGCCAGAGCATATTCTAACAAAGCTGGGAGGTGCTGAAATGTAAACTTCTCGAGTGACCTCCAATCCATTCTCCTTCCAAATGGAGATTCGTCCATCGTTCAGTTTTCTGAGTGCCTCATTCTCGGAATGGTCACAGCTATTGCTTTAGATTTCCTGTGTGCCCACGTGTATGAACTAGACAATTTAATGCTGATTGCTTTGTTTGTCAAGACATTGAATCCCTATATTATAAGAAAAGATGGTGACTGTTGAAAAATGATTAGACTTAATGAAATCAATAGGAACTGTGAATTCACATCCTTCAAAGGATCCCTCTTTAACTCGTGATGAATTATATGTGACTCGGAAGCAGCAGTTGTGTCAAGTTGCTGTGTGATTACTAAGCTCAGAGGAATGGGAAGCACGGATGAACTGTCATCTAATAGAAGAAATCAGCTCAGTCAGTCCTGCATGCCTTTAAAAGATTCTTGATTAAAGAGCAATAGCTTGTACTTGTACCACACTGCAATTTGTCATTGTGTAGTTAATACATTTCAATATTATTTTTTGAAATAAATGGGTGAGAAGATAGAAAGAAATGCTTAAATTAGCTTTCCTGCTCCCAAATAAATATGGTGTTATTTTTGTGGTCCTAGAGGTTAGGTAGAGCCCCAAGTTTAAAGATATACAACACTCTTCGAAATTACGGTTGCAAGTTCAAAGTGCACTACATTTACTGGTGTCTTTAAGAGAGTTAGCAGTCTGTTCTTAACATTCCCCACTACTTCAGCCTGTTCTCTCCACCTCTTCTCCTCTGCCTGTACTTCTGTCCTGTGATTGACAGTTGGTTCTCACCAATGTTCAGTCTTAATTTGGTAAAGGCAGTGTCTTCACCACTATGGTGTCCTGCAATCAATTTGAGTTCCAAGCTATCTGTGTCAAGTCAAAGAAGTAAGCTGAATCACTGTAATGGAAGATGTTTCACCTTTGACAGAAAGAACTTCAAAAGCATTAGTGTGATTCCACCAAAATTAGTGAAAGAATTAAACCTTCCTTGGAAAGAACTTAAGTGATTTTCTAGTTACACATTTGATGAACCTGATATGAAACCTGTACCAGTTTAAAATGCTCTTCCTTCACTTATGGTGAAAGTACATGTCATGGTGGACAGTAAAAGTCAACAAATATTCTGTGCAAGTTAATATTTATCATTAGGTTTACTAAGAAGCAAAGACCCAGTTCTTAATTTTGCTGCTGTTATAAATAGGCACATTTGCTTGTTTGAACTTGTTTCCATAAGAGGTTTTCTATAAAATATGTCACCAAGGCATAGTGGTTGTTCACGAGACTGTGGTCCACTGGGTTGGAGGTTCAAATCCAGCATCAAGGCTGGGCCTCCTACTCCCACCACCAGAGAGCTGTGATGCCCCAAAAGCCAAAAAAAAATATGTCACCAAGCAATAAAATAAATAATAGTCATAGATTGACATTATGCGATGAGTAACAAAATTACTGCAGCCAAGAGCATTTAGTTACTCTTGATCTGTCTCAAGGAAGATGGCTCAGCCTCTCTCATACATAGATCATGACACTAACCCGATAGCTTTTCATGTTTCCTATGGATTCTCCTAACTGGTAACTATAAACAATGACATCACCCAATGGCTCACCAAATGATCACAATCGCCAACAGTCCCAGGTACACCTTCTATGTCTACCGAAGACAGGTGGCTTTAACCACTTGTGTCCTATGGGGCTTAGTTTTTAGTGAGCACTCTTGAATAGGAGGTATTCATTTATGATCCAAAGTCATCACTGGTCATGTTTCCAATTTAAGGTGAGAGTTCTTTATATACTGCCAAATCCCCAAGTCAGAGAATAAAAGTGGCACTTTCATCACATCCAGTGAAATCATTGGATCAGAATATCATTTTGTAATCTGTGAATGTTACAGGCAACATTGTATTGAATTTTGAGATTCAGTGCAAGCAAGAGATGATCAAGTTTTTATTCAGAAACCTCTGGAAGCAGAGGAAAAGTTTTACATATATTCAAAAAGGAGTTTGGCTTAGTAACTTTGCTGTCCCTTAAAACTAGTGACTTTGGCATTAAATATGACAAAAGAGGGAAATTCCCCAGAAAAATAATATTCTATTTCAAAGTACAAAAGCAGACTGTGTGTAGGTGTGCATTAGAACTGCAGTAGGTGAAGGAAATGTCGGTCTGACATTGGGCTCTCTGGCTGCTCCCTTTCAGGAACACCAATTGCTGAAATCATTTCCTCTCATTGAATGGCCTAAACTCTGTCATAATGGCACAATGTCATTTTTCTAAAAAAGAGGCCATGCATTAGAATAGGAGGAGATATTTGTGCTTTACTTTGTATTTTGATTTATTTTGTTGCTGTTTTCGTTTTCTCTTTCACTGGGAGTCTGCTTGATTTGTGGTCCTCTCAAAGACTTCACAAAATAAATCTAATATGACTACTTAAAATAAATCTAATATGACCACTTTTCATGGCCCACAGCTATCTATACATAAAAATAAATGACGAAACACAGGCTCCTCACAGAACCAACTGACATCCTAACTACCTACTGTAATAGCCACAATATTCTCTTACAATAAAGTACTACTTAACAAGCTGTGGGGAACTATCCTGCCTATTAATTTTGTAAGAGTAGAAATTAATCAGGGGTCCCTGCTTGTTGTACAAATACCCACAACGTGATGAAGAACAAAACAGGCAATGTCCTTGCTGTGAGTTTTACGATACCTCATACTGGTTCAGGAACATGTGGAGCTGCTGCACACTGATTCTCAGATCAGTCTCATTGAACTCATAAGGAATATTCCACCCCAGAGGTCCAAATTTCCTCCTCTCTTGCACCAAGGCATGGAAAAAACAGAGACCATACAGTAATTTCTTGAATTCCTCCTGCAATGATTAGAAATGGTACCAAATCGTGATTTCCCTTTTAACATTGTATTATACTTCATAGATTCCAAAATGAAAGTAACGAATTCCATCTGTTTATAAAGGGTAACAAGATATCTTTACTCCAAAGTACATGTAAATAGAACTTAGTCAATTTCTACCGGCTATTCGGGTAAAAATATGGCTATTTGTGCACTTTCGGGAGCCCTGATGGCATGGTGGTTAGAGGGTGGGCTGTTCAATGTGAGGTCAGCAGTTTGAGACCACCAGTCAGCTGCTCTGTAAGAGAAAGACAGGGCTTTCTATTCCTGTAAAGAGCTACAGTCTCCGAAACCCACAGGGATAGTTGCGCCCTGTCCTACAGCGCCACAAGAGTCAGAATCAGCTCGATGGCAGCGAGCTTTGTTTGTGTTTTTACACATATACATGTTCAGTGGATATGTATGGCTATGTTCACCATGGTTTCAAGAAACCAGTAAGGCTTTGCAACTTAAAGGGACAACACAGTTTTACATTATCTGAGAGTGACCAGAGGTGCCCATTTTTACCCAAGGACAGAGGAAAATGTCTCCTCTAGAGAAATAAGGTTCCACGATAGAGGAAGAGACAAAGGGGCACCACAGAGGTGGCAGAAATGAAAGTCAAACCTTTTGTCCTAATTCTGTCCAGATATATGAGAGGACTAAGCAATCAATTAATGTTGTTAGAAACCAGTTGTCCCACGATGGTAGGACAAACACATAAAGATTTGGGGTGGGGAAAAATAAAGAAAGAGAAAAAGACAGCCTAATGTCAAACAATCACATTTTCTACATCTAGATCATAAGGTCTCCCCAGTCCTGCTCCTATATATGAGCTTGGACATATATACATAGACATGTATACACATACGCATAGTTTTAAAAGCCTGAATTTATACAAGTATCTTCAATTCCAGTAAGTCAAGAGTTTTTTTTCTTATCACAACCCATATATATATATATATGGCTTCAAAATTTTTATGAGAAAATTTTAAAAAATTAATGTAATTGTTCATAAATTTTTCAATCCCCTTCATATGTGTGTATGTGCACAAATGTGTGTTTACAGATATGTATATGTGCATGTATATATTTACCAGTTCTTTCTACTGGAAGAACCAAGAATCAAAGACACCCCATAGTAATGAGTATGTGTTTGCATCTGTCATGCAGATCTTGACTTTTAATACCATTCCTCCCTAGAAGAAAGCAGAGCTCCTGAGGAAAAGAGCTGGCTCCAGAGCTGGGTCAGGATAGGTACCAGCTGAGTCTCGAGCATCTTGTAAGTCAGAAAGGAAGAAATGATACGAATGAAATCACTAAAGAGGAGGGCATACATATGGATCAGTAGGCTCAAAGCAGCTTCCTCTGATGATAGAGGACTTGATGGTGATTATGAATTAATACCACTGGGGTATAATAAGAATTCAAGAGTCTATGCTTGCTACTGATAATTAGTAAAATAAGTCAAGGTGAATGGAGGGCCAAGCATTACTGGGAAATGAGAAGGGAGAGCTGGTGTGGAAAATACCCATTTGCAGTTATTTGATCAGGCCAGAGCCAGGTAGGAAGCGGCTTTTGGTAAGACAGACAAGATACTTGCATGGTCAGTGGAGAAATCAGACAACATCTTGTGGAGGTGACCAAAATTCTTATCATTCAGGAGGGGCAGGTGGGAGTCATGAGGCATGTAGAGGTGACACCTACGTGATATTCTTGCAGTTAGGGAGTTATAACCTGAGTGTAATCATGAGGATAATCACTCCACATAATCGCAAAATGAGAGATGTTCTCTTTTCAAATAAATGAGGGGAAATGAGTTCTTGAAGAAATATCGAAAACACAGAAGTATTGGGAAAATGTTCAAGATTAAAAGAGGCCAAACGGGGCTGAGCCCTGTTGAGTGTGGGACTGCAGTCTGCGGGCTTGGTGGTTCAAATCCAGTGGCAGCTCTCAGGAGTGGCACTGGGTAGTGCCCACGACCACCAGAGGCAGTGGTGCCCAAAAAACCAAAAAACAACCAGCCAAAAAAAGGCCAACGAAGACATGCCAAATAGCGCCATGCCCAACCATGGATGATCTGCTGGAGTGGAGGGGAAATGCACCCAGGCACTTCACTGACTCTGCTGACACAGCTGGAGCAGGCACAGGAGACACGATGCCATATGCATGCCTGTTCACTTACTGACACTTGACACTGATGACCACGCTGTGACTCTGGAAGCTAGTCTCCCCCTCTGAGCCATGATTCCTGTACAGTAGCCACAGACTGCGGTGTGTGTGTGTGTGTGTGTGTGTGTGTGTGTGTGTGTTGTGCTTAGATGGAGAAAGAAAAGACAAGAACACAAATGGTATAAAATTACATGAGCAGGTGGAGATGGGTCAAGGGTGTTCTCGCTACTCTTTGCACACTGGCGGCATTTCTCAAAGTTCACAAGTCCGTGTGAAGAAAAAGTGAGGATCCACATGGGGCTGCTTTGCCCTTCACAGAGGTTTTGGTTGGCACTGCTGTGATCAGTGCTTGGGCCTCTCGTGATTGTGAGCAGGACTGGGGAGACCCTGTGATCTAGAAGAAAGGGAGGGGGAGGACAATTCCTCGCAGGGCTCCATGCAGCCCATCCGACCTTGAAGCGCCTTTCTCACTACCGGGGTGGGGGGGGGCACCCCCTGCTCTCTCTGAACCCGATCAACACCAAAGCGTAAACCTCACAAGCAAGCCTGCCTCCATCTGAAATTCGGGTTTTTGTGTTGCGATAGCGCCCACTTCTGTTTCATAAAAGTCCCTGCTCTTTAATGTCTTCTTTTGATCTCTTCTGCAAACATACTCAGACATCAAGAGGGGTGAGCTTTAGAATGGCAAAATTGTAAGCGAGGTTCGTGACCCCTCTTAAAAAGAAACTCCTCTATTTTTAATTATGGTAAAATGCTGCGAAACAATTTCGAGTGGCAGACATTCGCCCCCAGGCTTCTAATCACGGAAACAGTGGGTGGTGTCCCAGACTGCCTGGTGACACGGAAGAAGACTCCTGTGAGCCCCATCAGTCAAGGCGCAAAACCATTCCGGCTCTCATGATGGTTCTGTGGAGGAAATATTTTTATGTTTTAATTTCGGGACCTGCCTCCACACAACACAGGGCTCAGTTAATAGACTGAGACCAGATTCTCCCGCCTTGCAGAATTGCACGGGGAATGGCTTACAGCTGACTTTCTAAAGAGAAAGCTCCATCATTCATGACACACCACAAGCAAGAATGGGGCCAGTGGTAAAATTAAAATAAAATATTAATAAAATGGACATCCCCCCGCTGTCAATAATCAGTAATCAAAACCAAACGCCTAGCAGTGCAGGAGGCCTATTTAATCTGCAGCTTTACTCAGCACCCCCATCTCGAGTCACCGGGGGCCCAGGTGAGTTGCAGGGCAGGGCAGGAGTCAGGAGACTTATCCATCACTCACAGGCTTTTTGCAGCTGCCAAAGAACTCGGGGTCCGAGATGGGGTCCATGAGGTAGGATCGAATGATATTGGCCCGTAAACCTTTCGGTGCCTCATTGGTCATTTTCACGCCATTCTGCAGCACAGATACGGGGAAATTTGGAGATGGGTAACTTGTCAGCCAAATCCGGAAATCGGGATGTGTGGCTTCAGGACTGAGCTCCTGTGAGAAAAGAAATCAGACACAGCAGGGTGAACACGGCCCCAGAGACACTGCCAGATCCGGGGTGCCTGGGCTCGATGGTGCTGGGGAGGGGGTGTGTGGACGAAATGGAGCTGTCAGTCCTGCAATTGTCAGCCAAAGCCTTCTGTCCCCGCACCGAGAGTGTGGAGAAGGCATGGAGTACTGTATTTCTCCTTGATGAAAAGACATTCCTTCATTCAACGGTGCAGGGTTGTTGTTTTTTTTTTTTGGGGGGGGGGTTGTTTTGTTTTTAAGGGGGAGCAGGGGAGGTTTACTTAATCCAGAGTTGGCCCAAGTGAACTTGGGCTTCAGACGAGTTCACAGCTCAGGAATGCCAGTGAACAGAAATGCTCACCAGAATAGGAAAAATTAGGGCTCCAAATCCTGCAAGCCGATGTCATCTTCTCTTAGGAAGCAGGGACATTGTGGCAGCACCAACCTCATCTCCAGACTGGCTGAGTGGAAAACAGGGGTGCCTGGCTCAGAGATGACAGCTAGCACTGCCACTTTCAGCATGTGAGGCTTTGCTGAGTCCTGCCACCACCTTTCTGAATCTCCCATTCCAGGATATGGACACGTAATTTTTCCTTTTCCGGTAGTATTACAAATAGCCCCATGTTACACATCAGGTCAGTTCTCTAGTTTTTCCTTGTTCACCATGAGAAAATTGGTGGGAGCTCTTTGAAGCCCTGGTAAAGAGTGTTGCATCAAATCTCCTATTGCTGAAATATTTACAGAAATAATCCCTCTGTCCCAGAGCTAGACTATGTACAACCTCTTCTTGTTGTAGCCAGGTTGTGAGAATGATAAGCAACACACTCAAATGCATCACTCTTAAATCCAGTGGGGAGATTTCACAAGAGGAATTTTGAAGGTGGAAAAGAATTTGTATGACAGTGATTTAAAAAGCTCATAGAAAAATTCTATTTTCAATTCCATTTTCCACAAACCTTTTGCAGTTCAGTGGAGCTATTGGTTGGAGTGTATTTCAGCAATTATATTTTGGAAATGCAATCTACTAAGAACACTTGGAATCTTACCTCACAAACTTTCTCAAGGGTTGGCATCCAAGAGGTGGCAAGGTGGCAATTCTGAAGAACCACCCATGTGCCTTCCTTGATAGCTTTTTCTACCATCTTCATGGCTATGGGCCCTTGACCTTGACCAAGAGACAGAGAGCTGAGCTTTGATCCTCCATAGCCCTGTGTATGAAAATGGTAAAGATTTTATGGAAGAAGCACATGTCTAGAAGACTCAATGCCATTAATGTAGGAAACTTGGCACTAACTAGATTACCATCAGAGTATGTACCATCACTCAAAGTTTTATCAGTGTAATCCAACCAAATTAAAACGAGTGCTATGGGAGGGATAGAGTTGGATTTCAATGATAAACAAAGTGTTAGTGCTTATTTTTCATATGTATATTCACATACAGACATATATACACACATAAGTGGGCTTCAAAAAGTTTATAGAATAATTTACTTAAAAGATAACAGCATATTTACACTCAGGTTTGAAGACTCAGGTTTCTGTGGGTTGGAATCCACTTGGTGGCAGGAGGTTTGGTGGGGTTGTTTGGTTTAATGGCAGATAACACCATATGTTTCAAGGTACCTGGTCATCAGCAAACTTCAGAAGAGCAGCCATGGGGTCCGCCCCGGGAGAGAGCACGAAGATCAGCGGGGCACAGCAGTTACTGTCTCCGAACGCCTTCGCTAGGTCAAAAGGTGGTGGCTCGATGAATATGCGTCCCAATTTGTTGGTTATAAATTCTTGCAGCATTGGAATAACCTAGACATGATAATACATTTGAAAGAATTGGTTTAATAAAAATTTCTTAAATTGGTGTAATAAAAATCAGTTAAAATGTTGTTTGTTCTATGGTTCAAACACAGTGGGGTTTTGCCACAAAGAACTTTAGCTATTGGAACTTAGATATTGATTAC
>PVJH01019819.1:0-41947 GCA_004026705.1 Nesogale talazaci
TGCTATCAGTTCCTCTTTTTCCCCCTCCCTCTCACCCTCGTGAATCCTTGACCAATTATATATTATTAGTATTATTTCATGTCATACACTGTCCATTGTTTCCTTTCCCCCACCTTTCTGTTATCCTTCTACCTGGGGTGGGCTATATATCCAACCTTGTGTCGGGTTCCCCTTTCCTCCCCGTTTCCCCCACCCCTTATCCTCATGATATTGTTACTCCCACTCCTATTTCTGAGGGTTTTATCTGTCCTGGATTCCATGTGTCGATATGGGAAGTATATGGCTGTAAAACTATTTTAAAAATAGAATCAAACTTTTCAAAAATTTTGAAGAGCATGGATATTACTTCGAGGACATAGCACGCCTGATCCAAGCCTTGATGTTTTCAATCTTGAAATGAGGAAAACAAAGGACTGAAGCCCTTGCATTACAGTCTTGGTGAGGAAGACCGAAAGTATCACGGACTCCCAGAGGCACAAACAAATCTGTCTTGGAAGAAGCACAGCGAGAATGTTCTTTATAAATGAGAACAGGGAGATTTTATCTAATGTGCTTTAGACTGCTATCAGGAGGGACGGATCCCTGGAAAAAAGACATCACGCTTAATAAAGGAAAGGGCTGGTGTGAAACAGAATGACTCATGTGGGCAGAGTGCCACACTGGGCAGTGTCTCATTCTGTTGTGCATAGACTCATTATGATACAGAACTGACTCACGCACCCACAACAGAGCCCTTTTGTGAGCTTCTGCACAGTCACTTTGTGATCGTCGCAGAGTTCGGCGAGAAGATCCCGGTCAAGTAACTTGATAGCACCCTAATCACAAGACAACAGCATACAGTCAAAAATCCAATTATTAAGTTTTCAAAGGACACGAACCAAAACACCTCTAAGCTCTGCGGCCATCGTGGGAGGAGATGGTCTTAAGGCGTACTGTTTCGCTCGGCCTTCCTTTCTGGGAAGTGGTTGCGAATATGGGTCTCTTTCAGTCAGTTGGCCAGGGAGCTGTATTCCAAATATTTTTGCGTAGATGAGTGGACTGCTTCTAGTGCTTCATCGTCTTGTTGAAATATTGCAAGTAGAATTCTTGAGTCCTCTTTTGAGCTAATGCCTTCAGTGCAGCTTGGGCTTCTTTCTTCAGCAGAAACACATCCTGGTTCTTGGAATGGTTGACGAGTGCTTTTTGGTGTAACCACTGCATTCTTTCCACCTTCTCTTGATGCTTCTTGCATTCTTCAATAGTCTGCCCACAGAGTCCTTCAACATCGCAACTCTAGGCCTTACTTGTTCCTTGAGCTGTTTGAGTTTAAGACAGGCTGAGTGTGTGCTTTTGTTTTGACTTTCTAGGTCTTTGCACAGTTCATTATAATACTGTACTTTGAGCTGAGCCCCGGTGGCGCAGTGGTTGTGTGTGGGACTGCGGCCCACAGGATTGACGGTTCAAATCCAGCAGCAGCTCTCCAAGAGCAAGGCTGGGCTTCCTCCTCCCACCAGGGCAGTGATGAGAAGAAAATAATAATAATAATACTTTGATTTCTTGAGCTCCCCTTTCAAATTTTCTGTTCAGCGCTTGGGTTTCCTCTTTCCTTCCATTTGCTTCATTGGCAAGTTCAGAGTCTTTTCTGACACCCACTTTGTTCTTCTTTCCCCACCCCGTTCTCCTTCCTTGTCTTTTTTTACGACCTTTCGCTTTCTTGGTGAATAATCTTTTTGATGTCATCCCCCAGCTCCTCGGTTCTTTTGTCATTCGTGTTCAATGCATCCAGACTGTGTTTGCCATATTCTTGAAATCCAGGGGGATGTGCTTAAGGTCGTACTTTGGCTGTCATGAACTTATGTTACTTTTCTTCTTCATCTTCAACCTTCCCTTACACAGGAGCGATTGATGGTGTACCGCAGAGTCAGTGCTTGGCCTCAATGTAGCGGCTGAAAACTTCTCTTCCCACAGACATAGTCAACTTCATTTCCATGTATTTCCTCTGGAGAAGACTGGGTATACAGTCACCATTTATGTTGAAAAACAGTATTTGAAGTGTCTTGGTCTTGCAAGTCATTGGTCTTGCAAAATTCTGTCATGCTATCTCTAGTTTTATTTCTGTCACCAAGACAATATTTTTCAACTATGGCTCAAACATCTCCTTATCTAAATATTATTCAATATGTTCTCAAATTTTGTATTCAAGTTGCCAATAAATCCTGAAGCATTTTGATTGCATATTTGACCGAACTCAGACAAGACTTGTAAAATTTTTCAATTTCTTTTTAAAATTATATATTGTGAAGGATTTCTTTCCTTTTTTTTTTTTTTGGGGGGGGGGCATCACTGCCCTCTGGTGTCGTGGGAGCTACCCAGCACTGCTCGTGAGAGCCGCCGCTGGATTTGAACCGCCAAGCCTGTGGGCCGCAGTCGCACATTCAGCCACTACACCACCGGGGCTCAGTCCCAGATTTATTTCTAATTACAAATAAATTAAGTTTTGTCTTGAAGCATGGTGTCGCAGAGGTAACATTCTTCATATAATCACACTGAACTCCATAGCTGCATTTTGCAACAGTCTGCTTAAAAAGCCAACATCAGTGTGAAAATTGAGATAGCTTCTTTCTCACCAGATCAGAAATTCTCAGGGTCGTCTTTGCAAGAGCACCAGGAAGAGCATCTTCCACAACAAGTTTACTTCTCTAGTTAGGCTTGATCACGAGCAAGCTGGAAAATCCCGTTTCACCAAGATGTGTCATTAGAATGGAAGAAGGCACAGTACATTCTCAGACAATTTCTTTATCATTCCCTTTGGTGTTCGGTGCAGACATTTGAGTACTAGTTGGGTGGTTCCATTTTCTTGTATTTACATAGATAGTAACCTAGCACAAACAGCACTTTGCCTTAAGATAGCTCTTGAAGCGTCCTTTTTTCATGATGGCTATGATGCCATTCCTCTTGAGCTCATCATTCCTGGCCTAGAAAACCATGATTGCCTCATTCAAAATGTCTCCTACTGGCCAATGTCAGTTCAAGCATGCCTGCGGTACCTGATTTTATGCACTCCATTCCTTTTATTTTTTTGGCATCACTGCCCTCCGGTGGGAGTGGGAGGCCCAGCCTTGCTCCTGGAGAGCTGCTGCTGGATTTGAACCGCCCAGCCAGTGGGCTGCAGTCTCCATTTCATTTTTAAGGACCCTTGGTTTTCCTACGTTCCTACTTCGTAGTTTCTAAGTACCGATGATTAGTAGATGCCTGCAGCACTTTTGTCTCATTGCAAGTCGTGTCTCATCAGCGAATGAAGCCTCTGTGGGTTTTACTCCACCCCTGTTAGTAGAGTTGACTGCACTTTGAGAGGGAAGCTCTCCCTCTGTTCCATTTTGAGGGTTTTCAGCCCCGAGGAAGTCCTCTTCTTACAGCTCTCTGCTTCTCTTCATGAGGTTTTCAGTATCTGACAATCTTCTGCTGCTAGTCATGAGGTTTTCAGTTTTCCGCCCTTTCAAGTTTCCGTCTGGAAGCTATGTTAAAATGCGTTCACTCTGGGTGACCCTGGTGGTATTTGAAATACCAGTGACATCGCTTCCAGCATGACAGCAACACACAAGTCAACCAGTACGACAAACTGACAGGCAGGAATTGAGAAGAATCCACTTGCTCATACACACAGACACACACACACACACACACACACACACACACAGGCATATAGATTCATTGAAAACACAGCTACCAAACACCTTCCAACATTCGCTTTCCTCATTTTGTAGGGTTAGAATTGCAATCTTATGAATCAACTCAGTCAATTGGCATCCTACGGTTCACGACCTTGGAGCCTGGCTCCCCAGTAAAATGAGTGGCGCCTAGGGTCTAAAGACTTGTTGACTTGGACTTCCGGTGGACTGTGCACGGCAGAACAAAGCACCACCTGATCTCACGCCATCCACACACCCTTCCCAAGGCTTGAGCCTGTCATTTCAGTGCCTATGCCCATCAGGGGTCTTTGTCTTTTCAATGACGCTGTACTTCAGCAAGTATAACATCCTTTTTCATGATATGTTCAAAGGACGCCAAAGTCTTGCCATTTTCCTCTTTAAAATTTTTTCCCTTTAAAAATATGAAATATATTTATTCAAGACATTTTTGTACATAGGTTCCAAATCTATATGTGTATGATAGCTTCAAGGTGATCATGGAAAAATGGAATGAAAAATAATGACATTTAAAAATGATCATATTAGTAAGACACTAACGAATTTGATCTAGTTATCAATATTGGTAATCATAGCCATTTTTTCTTTTTGAAGGAGCATTTCAGCAGTACTTCTTCCAAAAGATTTGTTTATTTTAGCATTCATGATATAAGCATGGTGTTCTCATTTTTCAAAAACCTGCACAATACCAACAGGTCCATTGTGTTAGCTTTTGTAAAATAAATAAAGAAAAAAATAGCCATCTTTTATTAGGCTACGGGTGAAAGCTTACCATATTAGATTCTCATTTGACCATATTTTTTTTTTGCACCATTGCCCTCTGTGGTGGGAGTAGGAGGCCCAGCCTTTGCTTCTGTGGAGGCGCTGCTGGAATTGAACCTCCATCCTAGTGGACTGCAGTCCCGCACACAACCACCACGCCACCGGGACTCAGTCCGCCATTTGACCATTTCTATATAAATCCTCCAGCGGCACTTTTCATACTGTTCTAACATGCTCTTTTTTTGATTCTTTCTTTTTTTATTAAATCATTTTATTGGGGGCTCATGCAACTCTTATCATGATCAATAAGCTTATCAATTATATGCAGACCACATTTGCACATTTGTTGCCATCATCTTTCTCGAAACATCCTCCTTCTACCAAGGCCCCCTAGTATCAGCTCCCCATATGTCCTCTCCCTCCCCCATGAACCCTTAATAATTTACAAATTGTCATTATTTTGTCACATCGTCCACTGTCCAATGTGTCACTTCACCCACCTCCCTGTTGTCCATACCCCAGGGAGGAATAAGTGATATGCAGATCCTTATAATTGTTTCCCCCTTTGTATTCCACCTTCCCTCCGCCCTCCCGGTATCACCACTCTCACCACTGTTCCTGAAGGGATCATCTATCCTGAATTCCCCAAGTCTCGGGCTCTAGTGACAACACGCTTTGTCATTGTATTCTGGTTGCCCTGTTTTCATTTCTTTCATTTCCACTACGGAGAGCATAAACCAATTCTGAAAAACATTGGGAAGAAAGGAAATTCCAGAACACCCTCCCACCCCGCAGAGCACATGAGCGGTAAGAGATATCACCCTGTGGAGATTGAAGTCAATGAGACATATGCCTTGTGGAACAGGAAAATGCCCTGCCCTGCCAACCTTCACCCAATTTACAATAAAAAAGAAAAAGAAAATGAAAACAGGTCGCAAGATATAATTGATGGAGAAAAGATGAAAGTTGCCAAAGACAAGGATCCACAATCCCTTGGAAGCAGCAGTAAAGAAATCAGACCACTTATTTCATTGGACATGCCTGCTGCAAAATATCCTTAAAAGTGTTATTCTTACTTTGAATATATTATGAAAAAGGACCACTCCCTGGGGAAGGGTATTATACTTAGTAAAGTATAGGAGAGGACTGAGCGGCAGTTTCATCTCCTTTACACAGAGCTACGGAGAATCAGACTCTATTCTCGGGCACCAAGCAAGAACCACATTCCACTTTAGTAGTGTAGCAAAATTCCCCAATCTGTTGCTGAATAATAATTTTGCTGCTTGCAATATTGGACTAGCGTGACGAACGCTGTTTTGAACATGCTCGTTATTTATTTTGATCGTTTGCATTTCGTTGAGGCACAGGATCTAGAGTGGACTGATTCGATTAGGTAGGGGGCTGATAACCGGAGTCTCGGCCACTTAGACTCACCGCTGCTCTGTGGAAGAAAGACGACACGTTCTATTCCTGTGAAATTAACAGTGGCTGCAGCCCTACGCAGAGTTGTCACAGGTCAGAATGAACGTGGTGGTACCGGTTATGGTATGTTTACTTTCAGGGCTAATGACTTTTTTTGTTAAGTTGAAGACTCACTTCCAGAGAATTTTAATTGCTATATGTTCTTGTCAGTATGTAGGTTTGCCCTTTTCATTTTAGCTGTGGTGGTAATTGTTTCTTATTGATATCTTAATTTTTAAAATTAGTGTGTCTCTGGGGAATTGTACACAGTTTAATATGTCTAATGGCCATTTATTTAGACATTGTTCTTAATAGTTGATTGGCCTATAGGTCACAGGTCATTATTTATTTTTAATTTATTTAATTTTAATAAAGAATCTTGTTAGGCTATAATCCAAATATACATTTAAATAATTTAATTCTATCCAGAAGAGGTCTACAATCATGACTACAATCAATTTTAGAACATTTTATTTTTTCTTGTACCCTTGTTATTAGCTCCTCGTTTCTCCCCAAACCCTCGGGGAGCCCCAAATTCACATATATCATACAGTTTAATCATTCACTCATATGAAGAAGAGTTGTGCAGTCATCGCCACAATCAATTTCCGAACCTTTTCTTCTCGCACTCCTTTATGATGATCTCCCCCTCCATCTATCCCCTCCCCCTCCATCCTCCTCTGCTTTGCCCCTAGGTAATTATTAAGCCATTCACGCTCTATAGATTTAATTACCTATCCTGGATCTCATACAGTGGAAATCATACAAAAACCAACCCAATCATCTCAACTACAATAATCAGACAAAGCAGAGAAAAACCTCAATCAGAAAGAAAGCAGAAAATATGAAAGACTGAAGCAAACTTAGAATAGGTGAAAAGGGAGGTCAAACGGTTAGGCATTTCATTTTCAACCACCGTTTGACGAGGCGCTCCATCAGATAGTCAGGCTGTTCGTAAGCTTGGACGAGGGTCAAAGAGGATGCACTGGAGGCTTCAATCCATGTGAAGACCCTGCTAATGGATTTTGTGCTTCTATAGTCATCCAGTTTTCTGAAAACCAAACAAATCTTGTGTGTGTATGTGTGTAATATGTATTCCCTTTTTTTTCCTTTAAATAGTACATGAGGGCGGGCAGGCAGGGAGGGAAGGGAAAGAAATGAGAAGCTGATATCAAGTGGGAGGAGAACGATGATGACAGCATGTGTGCTTGACACACCTGGAGAATGTATGGATTGTGATGAGGGGATCGTATCCTATTGATTAGAAACCCTGAAGATAACCATTTATCCTTGTTCCTCTCATCTTCCCTCTCCCTTCCCCATCAAATCTATGACATACTCACTTCCCCCCATCCTCTCCCTTTTTCGATGAATAGCAGTTCCCATAATTAACATATAGTCCAGTGTGTCAAATGGTCCCCCCATCTCTGTGTGTCTTGCATAAAAAATCGTTGCCTACTTGTGAGCCTAACATTTTCTTTTCTTTTTGTCTGTGCTTTAACCGTTTTATTGAGATAGTATTCACATATCATACAACTCAAGGGTCGTTAGGTTAAAGCATGCTATCTTATCACTTGGTCTCCCTTTTGACCCATTTTAAAGCTGTTTCATTTAAAAAGGAAAAAAAATGAAGGGGAAATGCCCTTGGATTAGACCTCCTGTGAATTCCCTCTGCCCACACATTAGGCATGGGAATAACCTTACTATCAAGCAGAGTGCAATGGAAAGCGGATTGTTGCAGAAGCAGTTGGGTTAAAATATAACTTTAGTATTTGCTCTTGCTTTTAACCCCTTTTAAATTTGTTCTAATTTTTAATATTTCCTACTTTTTCTTTTTTCTTTCTTTGTAAAATACTTTTATTGGGGGCTCTTACATCCCTCATCACAATCCATACATTCATCCAGTGTGTCAAACACATTTACACATATGCGGCCATCATCATTCTCTTCTCACCTGAGCCCCTGATATCAGGTCCCCACTTCTTTCCCCTCCCTCCCCTGCTCCCCTCCCTCAGGAACCCTTGATAAGTTATGGATTATTATTCTCATATCTTACACCATCCTCTGTCACCCCTCACCCCCTTTTCCATTGTTTCGCCCCCTGAGAGGGAATTCTAGGTGGATCTTTGTGATCCATTCTCCCTTTCTCCCTCCACCCTTCCCTAATCCTCCTGATATCTCTAGTCTCCTTGTTGGCCCGGAGGGGTTTATCTATCCTGGATTCCCTGTGTTTGGGGTCTTATCTGCAGCACTGTGCATGTTCTGATCTAATCCAATGTGGAAGGTTCCTACTTTCTCTTCAATGGAGGCTTTTTCCTGGTTTATTTTGTTGTATGGTTATTTGGGGAGTATGTTTTCCCGTACATGAAATCCAGAATAGGTAAAAATCTATAGAGACAGTCACTGGATGAATGACTTCTTGAGAGTATATCAGGGGAGGAGAGGGCAGATGGGAAGCTAATAACAATGACGACAAGAAGGAAGAAAATGTTCTAGAACTGCAGACCGTGATGGTGGTACAATTCTTTTTCATGCGATTGAATTATCAAGGTAAATGGTATGTGAATTATGTGTCAATAGAACTATTTTTTAAAAAGACTGTGTAATCATCACTATGGTCAATTTTAGGACATTTCCATTCCACTTGTGTACTCATTATTTTTTAAATGATTTTATCGGGGGCTCTAACAGCTCTTCTAAACATTCAATATATCATTTGCATCAAGCATATTTGTACACATGTTGCCATCTTCATTTCCAAATATTTTCTACTTGAGCCTTTGGTATAAGCTCCTCCTTTCCCCTCCTTTTTTTTATATGAATCATTTTATTGTCGTGTACTCATTATTATTAACTGCCCGTTTCCCTGAAACTTCCCCTGCCATATCTCTTAGAAGCTATTCACCCAGTAACCTGGAGTTCTCTCAAGGTGTGTTTTGACCAATATTAACCTTCACTGCAATTAGTCTATGATTTTCCCAGGGCTAATTGCTCAACACGGATGCCTGTGAGTCTTGATCTTCAGGTGTGGAGAGTTTATCCCCAATTAACTATTATTTGTCTTGGTAAGATTGCAAACAGGGCTTCTTGGTTGAAGACACAGACAAAGATTTGGTTGTTGATCATCTCAAATTCTGAGAATGGGATGGGTCCAGAGATGTCACCAGGGGAACATGTAGGAAACAAAACAGGGTGAAACCAAAATGTATATCTATGACATTTTTGTACAGCGTGTCATCAGAAGTGGACCAAAAATACCCCCCGTAGTCTTATTTTCTGCTTCCTTTTCCATGGAGGCTTAAAAAAAATTATTAGTAAGCCCCACTTACAGGTATTGCTATCCTTACAAGGTTAAAGCTTTGTATTATTTTACTTTTGAAACTCCAGATGCACTCTAGTCAGAGCTGTCCTGAGGACTCAGTGACAATGATGTTTCTAGTCACGTGGTTTCATCGGCAGGGACTACATGCACCCAGGGTTTTGCTTTTCCCTGAGGTGGTCATTTCGTAGTAGTTGACGTAGCCACATCTGCTGGGGTTTCACCTTCAGTGCTGGAGTTCTGTATATTTCTAGGCTGACAGAAAAAAAAAACCAACTTGGGGATTTTTTTTTAGGAAAAAGGTGCTTGAGGGTTTTGTAGTACTTAAAAAAAGGTTGGAGGAAAGAGCGCTAAAGCTTCTGTTCAGTTATTTATAATGCAATTAGTAAGGGTATGTAGAAAGACTACACAAGACAGTCTTGTCATTAGTCTTCGTGTTATCTAAGACGTATTAAATTAAAGCACTTCACAAGTATATTTATCACATAGGAACTATGATTGGCGCGGATAAAAAGCGTTACTTTTACTTAGTCTGGGTTTTTCAGAGAAACAAGACCAGTGAGAGAGAGAGAGAGCGAAAGAGAAGTATTGACGTTCTGTGAATTATTTAATAAGACTCTGCTAGCCATAGTCTTCGTTGCCACCCTCCCTCCCCCAGCTACCTCTTTCGGTGGGTCTGAATAAGTGAAAGTAGGAGAAAGACACTGCTAGGATTCACCTGTGAGTGACTGATAACAGGGTTAATTGTGATTGCTATCCTGCTTGGTATAAAACAAGCCATCCAGAAGCAGAACGGCGGAATCTCATTCAAAGCAAGCAGGAGCTGTCCTTCAGCTCCTGAGAACGCTATGCACGGAACCCCTTTAGCCCAGGAGACAACTTTGACACGAGAAGACTGACAGATGAGCAGCCATAGTAGAACCAAGAGCTAGAGTATGAAGCAAAGCACGAGCTCTCCCAACGGACAGATTCAATAAAGCTGAATGGATCTCTTTAGGCAGGAGATGGACTTGGAGAGTAGGGTGCCTTCAGGCATTTCATAGGGAGAGCTAAGTTTTCTCATTATACACAGAAAAGAGGTTGATGCTTTCATGAATTGAAGTTTACTTTCAAGAACTTGATCTTACTTGGCTTCACAACCAATCGTTGTGGAAATAATGGTTAAGAAAACAATAACTCTTTTCTTTGGACACCTTTGATGTACAAGGCTTGTTTTAAAAAATGTTGATGAGTAAGGATGTCACTTTGAAGATTAAGGTGTGCCCTGATATTTTCAATCACCCCATAGTCAGGGGGAAAACTGGGCATTGAATAAGGAAAACTGAAGAAAAATCAATACAGTTGAATTATGGTGCTGGTAAAGATACTGAAAGAACTGCGGATGGCAAGAAGAACAAAATCTATCTTGGATTAAAAGCACAGTTAGGATGTTCCTTAGAAGGAGGACTAGAGGGGCTGCGCCCCGGTGGCGTAGTGGTTGTGCGCAGGACTGCGGCCCACTGGGACGGGGGTTCAATTCCAGCAGTGGGGCTGGGCCTCCTACTCCCACCGCCGGAGAGCAGTGATGCTCCCCACCCCCCAAAAAAAGAAGGAGGACTAGAAAGACGCCATCTCATGCACTTGAGGCATATCATGGGGAGACGGAGATGAAAAGAGAAAAATTGTCAAGGAGATGGATTAAGACAGTGGCAGGACCAGGGGCTCAAACATAACCACTATTGACAGGATGACATAGGACTAGGCAGTGTTTTGCTATGAATCAGAACCAACTTGCCATCACAGGTCATGATTGCGCAGTCAGAAAAGGCTCTGCTGTTCCCACAGGCAGGTCTGTCTCTTGGACCAGGTGTGAAGATTTTTGTTTCCCTGAAAGTGAGCATGTAAGGTTGTGTTGAAGGTTGTAAATAAGTTTTCCTCCAATCCTAATGGCCACATTCTTCATATAAACCAGTTTCTCTAAGTATTTGCTTAGCATACACATGAAGTAACTATGGCGGAAAGGTACAACCCTGACACAAAAGCAATATTACCATTTCCTGGTCACAAATCTGCCTTTTGATCTATGTACAGGTACTTCATGAGAACAATTAAGTGTCTGGAATTCCTATTCTCCTCAATCTTATCAACAGTTTGTTATGATTCACACAGTCAAATATCTTTGTGTAATCCATAAAACATAAGGTAACATATGAAAAAGTAATAACAGCTTGTAAGTTATTATGAGTTCATGGGGCAAGGGGGTTGGGCAGGGAGGGGAATTATGGGAAGCTGGTATTGGGGGTCTAAGTGGAAGGAGGATGTTTCGAGAGTGATGATGGCAACAAGTGTGCAAATGTGGTCTGCATACAATTGACGTGTGTATTGGTCATGATGGGAGTTGTATGAACCCCCAATAAAATGATTTATAAAAAAAGGAGGGGGAAAGATGAGCTCATACCAAGACTCAAGTAGAAAATATTTGGAAATGAAGATGGCAACATGTGTACATTAGTCAAAAACAAGACTCTAAGGACTGATGTAATATCAATTGAAATATTTGCTAGAGTCTTGTTTTGACTAATGTAATCAACACAGCCTGTAATCAATACATCTAGGCTTAGTCATATGCTACTTCATGAAACAGTTGCTGCCAGTTAGTGTTTTTTATACAGTGACACTGTATCTTCTTTTAATGCTTCTGGTACCATTCAATATTTTTCCCAGAGAATCTCTCTGTATTGAAATTTGAGGCTTGAATTTTTTCCTTCAGCTTTTCTAGCTTAATAAAAGGCTGGTGTGTCCTTTCTTTTTGGTTTCCTCACTCTAGTTCTTTGCACGTTTCATTATAGTACATTACTTTGTCTTCTTGTGCTGTCTTTTGACATGTTCTGTTCCCCTCATTTATTTCATCATGCCTTCCATCTGCTCTAGGTACCCTGTGCTGCCATATGCTAACCTGATGGCATCCGTGTGATGGCAGGGGTGGAGTCCCACCTGTTCCTCGTGTGTTTAGCTTGTGTCGTGAACATTATTTCCAATTGAGGCTTTGTTGATCTTGCAAAAGTCTATGTGATACCCCCGTGGCGTGTGGACCTTTGATACAAGTGACAGTGAGAACTTCTCCTGCTCTGGCCCTTTGTCTCTTGCTCACTTCAATTCTGTGTCTGCCTCCAGGGGTGGCCCCAGGTGGGCCACCAACCTGGGAACCTGATGATGCCCTACCATTCTCCCATAGACCTTGGTCCACAGAACTGGTTTTATGATCTTTCTGCTTCCAGGTCCACCTTTCTGTTTCACCAGCCTGCAGCCACATGAGTCTGAAGAAGGATCTGACCAGCTTCAGACCCATGGACTTGAGTTAGATTGGGTTGGAACACCTTCCTGATATAAAATTGCTTCTTGATGTAAAGTCTATCTATCTATCTATCTATCTATCTATCTATCTTTCTATTTTTCAGACCTTAAGATACACCCGACCATAAGACACACCCAGTTTTTAGAGCAGGAAAACAAGAAAAAATATTCTTAACCAAATAGTACCAGTATACTAAAATGTTCTGGGGTACCACACCTTCAGACCATAAGACACATTCTCATTCCCTCCCCCACTTTTTTGGGGGGGAAAAGTGCATCTTGTGGTCTGAAAAATATGGTATCTATCTATAACAACTGTTGACACACACAGAGCTAGATATGTGTGTCAGTGATTTTGTTTTGATGGACAATCCAACCTAATCCACACTTTGGGACGCTACACTTTAAGTATCCACCTAGACCCCACTCTTTGGAAATCTGTGTGTATCCCTTTCCTATGATAAAACTTAACGACAGGACCATCACTTTCCTAAGTTTTGTAAGTCGCTAAAACATCATCACACCCAATACATGCTTCTGTCACATAGCTTCTAGCTCCCTCTAAGGTCAGAATGAAGATGCCCCCTAGGGTTTCCAAAGCCGTGGCTTCCTCATGGGCACGGAGTACGACACCTTTCTCGCACAGAGTAGCTGGTGGATCACCTGCCTTTCAGTTTGCAGTGTGTGGGAAACCGAGAACTTGGAAGGACATGACCTAATCCTAGGACTTCTGACTCAGAGGACTTGGCAAACCATTCGTCCCAGACTTGAGGCATATCTCCACAGTCCGAAATATGGGGAAATATGCCTCAGGATGCACTGTTCCAGGAAGGACGTTTCTCCGCAGCACATCTGCCCCCCTCCCCTTCCCTAAATGCTTAAACATGGGGAATGGACCACGAAAAGTCATCTCCCACAGATGCCTGACTCCTCAGGCATCCAGTTCAGGTAGGCTTATCTCAAAGAACATTTGCTCCCCTTGCCACTTATCCTCAGGGACGTTTGCTCTTGAGGACTTTGTGCTCCCTTCCAAGGAACTCCCTCTGAATGCTTGGAATACTAAGAAAAGTACGTGACCTATTTCTTTGATGTACGTGATTAACCAGACGCTGGCCTCAAGAGCGGCAAAACCCTTTGTTGGATAAAGTCTGGGCTCTCTTCCCTCGTCTCATGTCTTTTAAGAATGGGGTTGACTCCCCTGAGCCCCCTTTTCTTCTTTAATTGCACACATCACACCTTGGGTCCATTGGACTGTGGGGCTGGACCCCACAGGAGTGGAGCCTTTAATCCTGCTGTCACTAGGGCACCTTCAAGAGGGTGTAATCAAATGACTGTCGTCATGTCCGTTCTGACTCGCGGCAAGAGGAAGGCTCAAATTTGTAGCAAGCAAGTAAAAAATGAGGGTAGAACTGGACGACAGAGGGGCTGGAAGGAAATCCTGTACTGATCAGCAGCAAGTCAAATAAAGGGTGTTCTGGGGATCCCTAGGCTTGCAGCTGGGACCCTGAGTGTTGGACTGAGTTGATTGACCCAAAAATCACAACAGTGAGCTCAAACATATCAGTGATCGTGAAAGGGATGCTGGGCCATGTTTCCATTTTTCCTCCCCCTAACCTAGAGGTCACTGGTCACAATTGGGAAAGGAACAGAGTTTCCACCCTCCAAAGAAAGTCTGGGTAAATACAGGAGTGTACGTATGCACGTGGTCACGTCTACACATTCTGTTTTCAAGAAATAAAACTTGTTCCACCCCCAGCCTTGAATTGCATCTAACAAGGGTGTCTTCTGCAACTGCAGACTTGACTTTGAGAGAAAGGGGGAGGTTCTGCAGAAGTGTCAACAGGAACTACCAACAGACTTTCTCAAAGCCCTTCTATTTGTAAGACCGCTGTAAATATTATTAACTCCTAACCATGAAAAGGTGAATCTTATAGCATTCCTCCAGTGGCTGTCCTAATAACTCAGAGGAAGACCCAGGTCCTACATCGTGGCTGACCTGGTGTCATGGACAGCGCCCTGGTCAGATCTGACCCCACCATCACCGACCACTTCACATTCTCTCACTCTGGACCCATCATGACCCACAATTTCTAGATAGCTGCAATCAATGTCCTGGAACTAGGCTCCAAGACCATAATCACCCTTGAGAGAATGGAGCAAGACAAGGAATTTGTTTTGGCTTTGTTTTCGGCAAGACGACATAGGGTGGCAATGGCTTGGAACCTCAGCTGCTCTGCTGGCACAAGGCCCCAAGGGCTTGACTGCTCATCAAAAAGCTGGTCCTTGGAACTCCAGATGCAATAGGGGAGAGAAAGACGACAATCTACTTCCTGGAAGATCACTGCCAAGAAAGCTTGGGTTCTCCTCTTGTGGGTGGGGAGTGGGGGTGGTCTCCTGGATTTGATGGCACCTGATACCGTAGGTGACTTCTAAAGAACAGAAATGTGCCCTCCTAAGACTGAGGGCCCCCGAGGCCGAAATGAAAGCATAGGCGGACCTTGCATACCTTCTCTGGGAGAGGTTCCACTCCTGCCCCTCCAGCCTCCAAGGCTGTCCAGGTTCCCAGACTTGTGGTTGCCTCATTCCAATTATTTCCCACGTCCCCTTCTTCACGGTTTCTTCGCACTGCTTGTCATTGGATTTAGGGCCCGTCCGGGTGATTGCTCCTCCAACATCCTTACTACATCTGCAAAGATCCCTTTGCAGAGAAGGTCAGATTCACAAGTTTCCCGGATGAAGATGAGAGAGGTTTTCTTTTGTCTTTCTTTCTTTGGGGATAGGCGTTGGGCATCATTCAGCCCAGTATACCAATCCACACAGAGTCGGCTGGTATTCTAGGATACATCTTGGGGTCCTATCAGGGGGTGGCCGGTCTCCTGATATACTCACAGCAAGGGTTTAACAGGCAGTTGTGTAATGATAATTATTATTTATTGTAGTACCAATATAGAGATTATAAGAGAGAGAACAAGAGGAGTTACGGTTCATGATGCGTGCTCACCTCCTTCCCCCTGGATGATCCACGTGGAGAGAGAGTCGGGGAAGGGATAACATGATGAAGGAGAGCGTCAGGCGCTGAGGGGCAGGCAGCAGAGAGAAGCAGGCTGATAGAAACTCTATCTTACATCCCATCCCTATACACCCTCTAGATGTAAGCCAGGCTCCTAATTACAGGCAAGGACATACGTCACAGGAAGGGGTTGTACCATGTGCAAAGAAAAGGGGGCTATCAGGGTCCCATGTGAGGAGACCAGACCCCAGACTCCTGGATATGGTTAAACAGGTTAGGCTAGAGATCATTAACAGCAGCATGTGAATCTGCCCACTGGCTTCAAGGGAAGGGAACCATCATCCTAACAGCAGGGGAGTTAGCTCTGTAGTGAGACACACAAAACCCTTAAGTAACTGGGAACTAAAGGGGGTATAGCTAACTTCCATAACAAATGCTGGTAAACAGTTTGCCAAATATTTGGAGTATGATAGTTGTGGAAAAGTCCTGTCTTCATCGACAGGGTTGTTTGGGTTTTGTCTTCCCAGAATAAAGTTGAAGACCCATGTTTGACTCACAATTGGATTCTCGCCCCCCACAACAGGGCACAAATATACCAGAATACACACATCAACCTCATCCATTGCTACCCAGTCCATTCTGACTTGTGGGGCTGCCTGTGTAACAGAGTAGAATTACCCCACGGATGGTTTTCTTGGCTGTTCATCTTCCAGAGTAGATCGCCAGGTCTTTCTTCCACTGACCACTGGGCGGGTTCTAATCACCAACTTTTTTTGGGGGGGGTTTGTGGCATCACCGCCCTGGTGGGAGTAGGAAGCCTAGCCTTGCTCCTGGACTTGAACTGTCAACCTTGTGGGCCACAGTCCCGCACACAACCACTAGGCCACCAGGGTTCAGCCTCAGCAACTTTTAGGTTAGGAGACAAATGCCTTTGCGCCACTGCTACCTGTTGATGAATACATAACCGGACCACACAGTGAATCTTTTTTTTCTTAATGAGTCATTTTATTAGGGCTCTTACAGCTCTCATACCAATCATAGTTGTACCTATGCTGCCATCATCATTTTGAAAATATTTCCTTTCTGTTTGAGCCCTTGGTATCAGCAAACTCTAAGGAGTGAATCTGTACGCCCTGATAATAATTTCTATTTTTAATACAAGCAGTAAAGGGCTGAGCCCCGGTGGCTGAGTGGTTGTGCGAGGGACTGCGGCCCACTGGGATGGAGGTTCAATTCCAGCAATGGCTCCACAGGGGCAAAGGCTGGACCTCCTACTCCCACCACCAGAGGACAGTGATGCCCCCAAAACAAAACAAAAAAACCCCTAACAGTAAACTGAATCCTGAAGCACCCTTCTGTAAGCATACCAGCTCCTGAAGCACCCGTCTGTAAACATACCAGCTCCTGAAGCACCCTTCTGTAAACATACCAGCCTTCACGACAGAAGTCTCAAGAAGTTTTGGTACGTGTGTTAGAGCAGCCACAACCACAAGCAAGATACCCAACAGTCCTTTCACTCAAGTGACTGTCTCATACCACCACCACACACGCACACATATCCCTAACTCCTGGCAATCATAATTGGCTTATAGATCTTGACAGATTTGTCTTTTCCAGAAGGAAGTATGAATGGAAACACACTTTATATCATGTTTGAGATATGCTATATCTTTCTTGAATTCTTTCATGAGTGTGTGAATCTGGGTTGACTAGAGAAACAAATTCATAGACACTCATAGGAGTATAAGAAAGAGCTTTATTTCAAAGAGCAATTGTATATTGAGAAAACATTCGGGCCTAGTCCAGATCAAGTCCTTAAGTCTGAAATTAGCCCATATGTCTAATACAAGTTCTTTTAAAATTTTTTTAATTAATTATTTTTTAATGAATCATTTTATTGGGGGCTCACACAACTCCCATCACAATCCATACAAACATCAATTGCATGCAGGCCACATTTACACACTTATTGCCATCATTACTCTCAAAACATCCTCCCTCCAGGCCCCCAGTATCAGCTCCCTATATTTCTCTTCCCCCACCCCGAACCCTTAGTAATTTACAAATTGTTATTATTTTCATACTGTACACGGTCCAGTGTGTCCCAACACTCACTTCCTTGTTGTCCGTGTCCCACAGAGGAGACTACATATAGATCCCTGAAGTTGGTTCTTCCTTTCTAGTCCTCCATCCCTCCACCCTCCTGGTATTACCACTCCTATTACTACTCTTGAGGGATCATCTATCCTAAGTTTCCCGTGTTTCCCACTTCATCTTCTGTAATACAAGTTCTTTATAGATGCCAGAGAAACAAAAGTCTAGATGTTGCTCTTCAGACTCACGTAACACATGCAATGAGGCCTAGTACAAGAAGATCACAGGCCAGTGGGTGGAAAGTCTTGTGAATCGAGTGGCGGTGGAAGCATCTCCGCGCTGACGTGGGCCTCCACGTGGCTCCCCCAGCTCCAGGACTCTAGCTGTGTCAGTGTAGCTCCATCTGACATGTCACAGGAATTTCTCTCAAGGAGGATCTCTGGTCTCCAGAGAGCTACTTATTTCCATTGCGCCTCCAAAAGAGGTTATCAAGCTGTGACCTGATTGACAGGCGAACCTCCGCCCCTTGACTCTTACTATTCTCAAGGTGACAAGAGAGGATGTAACGACCGCAACGGAGAATAACACTTTTGAGATGCAGCCATGTCTTTGTACACATCATCGCTTCCTTTTCATGGCTAGGGTAGTCACCTAACCTGGTGTCAATTTGAGGGGTAAGAGTGTGGGGTGGCGTCTGGCCTGTCAACCTGGCCTGACCTTCTTCTGAGAATGCTGGGAAATTCTGATACTTCCTCCTTGAAGACCCAAGACACCTCTTTCAGTCCACTCCCTTGGAGGCACTCTACGGAGAAGACCCAAGGTGAATTCCCTGTGAGAGATTCCAGAGGAGAAGCCACACGGACTTACCCTGATGGAACCAGACCTCTGAAGCTGGGAAAGCCATAGTAACCCCTGCCAGCGCTGAGATGCTTACAATGCTACTGAATCCAAAGATTTTCTACTCACTTGCCTGTGACAGGCCTGCATTTAACATCACAGCATATGCCTTGTGACTCTGAAGAGGACGTTATTGATTGGTATCGGATTTGTGAGCTTGGACTGGACTGGCTGGGATGTTTACTCAATGTTCATTTTCTCTTGTATATAAAACTCTCTCTTTGTAGGGGGAGGGGGGACCATCACCGAAACCTCTCTCTTATATGCACGTATGCATGCTTATGAATTTGTTTCTCTAGTCTACTCAGAATAATACAGACAACCATAGGGAGCACGGAGGAGCAAATCCTTTGGACATAACACTCTACAAACATGCTGCCTTTCAACCTGTGCCAGGAACCCAGGAAGGCCATAACCCTGCCTTGGTCGGTCTTCTCAGTGGGGTTTTTACAGGCCCTGCTCCTCGAGACGATGCTGCAGTTCTAATATTTCCACCAGGTGACTCTGAGGGGTAGTCAACATGCCAGGTCTGCAGGTAGGTTGAGATGCAGAGTTTAGGGATCCCTGGAAACTTCCAGGGTGGAGGAGTGTGGGGAGTCCAGAAACAACTGGTGGTTGGTGCTGTGTTTGCACTCTGAACAGGGAGAGGCTGTGGTTCTTTCACAGCTGCATAGTCCTTTGTTCATACCCACAGGATCTCATCTTTGAAAATCTGCAGGGTGGCTGGGGAACGCGCTTAAAACGCCTTCTGTGACTCGTATGAGTGTATTTTCCTGACCCATAGCTAGGGTTCTTCATGTCCTTTCTCTCTGGGTGTGGCTGGAGTCCTGTGAGGATATATATCTGCAGCAAAAGTCCTAAATCTGGTCTTCAGCTCTCCCTTCCGCTGCCCCGGAGCCAGCTTCTCTTGCGTGTCGTTCAGAAGTCTTCAGTAAGTCATCGCAGCCCGACGTCCCACCTGAGTGTCTTTGCCTCCCTTCTCCCTCCAACTCCCAAGTCTACTTCTCTCTCCTTTGTTCAGTCGTGAGCCTCCCACCTTGGCATCTCTCTGGTCCCCCACGCTGCACATTTCAGAATCTCAACTCTCCTCGCCCAAGCCCTCCCTAAGTTTCCATATCCGTCAAGACCCTCGGGGTCAGTCTGTAAATCCACGCTGAGCTGTTGTTATCGCCAGCTAGGAGAAAAGTTCGGTGCCATCTCCTGACCCTGGAACCTGATCAGATGCCTCATGTGCTTGGCATCACTGTAATTTGCTGTGGGAAACTCATGCATTATGATTTCCTGTAGGAAAACACTTGCTTTCTATTTAAGACCTCGGTATCAGCGGGATACCGCCCTCTTAATGGCCTCTTCTGTGATACGGTCTGATGTGTATAGCAGTGAGACACACTTCTGTTTGTTGACCGTGTATCCTGCCACTCTGCACATCCCTCTATTGCTTCCAATGCTCCGCTGTGGAGGTTGGGGGATTTGGGAATACAAGATCACATCCCTTGTGAAAAATGATCATTTTGCTTCTTCTCCGGATGAATACCTTTGATGTCTTTTCTTTGTCTACTGCTGTTAGCTAGAATCTCCAGTATGATGTTAAATAAGAGCGGGGACAAGGTGCATCCTTGTCTGGTCCCCTTTTCCAGTGGAATTGTTTCCACCTATTCGCCATCGATTACCATGTTGGCTGTTGGTTTGTCATAGATAGCTTGTAGAATATTGGGGGACTTTCCTTCTATTCTTATCTTCTTGAGTGTCTTTACAGGAATGGGTGTTGGGTGTTGTTGAATGCCTTTGCTTCATCTATCGATATCATCATGTGGCTTTTGTAATCTTTTATGTCAATATGGCAAATAATACTCACAGGCTTTCGTAGGTTGAACCATCCTTGCATCCCTGGTATGAATCCCACCTGGTCGTGGTGAATTATTTTTATATATAATTTTGTCTTCTATTGGCCAGTATTTTGTTTAGGATTTTTGCATCGATGTTCATGAGGGATATTGGTCTGTAGGCCTCAATTCTTGTGATATCCTTACTCGCTTTAGGTATCAGAGTTAAATAGCTTCATAGAAAGAGACATACAGAAAGAGGCATTCTATGCACAGGAAGAGTTTGGGTAGGATTAGTGTCAAATCTTCCCTAAATGCTTGGTAGAATTCTCCTGTGAAGTCTTCTGGTCTGGGGGATTTTTTTTGTGTGTCTGTGTGCTGGTAATCCCTTGATCACCTTGTGTATTTCTTCTATTGCTATGGGTCTGTCAAGGGTCTTGACGTTCTGCTCTTCCAAATATTTGTTCTTGTCTTCCAAGTTGTTGAATTCGTTAGAGAACTTCATATCACAGTGTAGTAATCCTTTTTATTTCATGACAGTTCATCGTAATGCCCCCTGTTTCATCCTTCATACTTGCTATTGACACGTGGTCCTTCCTTTCTTTGGTTAGGCCTGCCGGTGGACTATCAATTCTGTTAATCCTTTCAAAAAAAAACATTGTTAGCTACAATAATTGCTTTCCCTCTCCCGTATCTCTGCTCTGATTTTTATTATTTCTTTCCTTTTGCTATTAGTAGGATTCTTCTGTTGACTCTGCTCTAGTTGGTGTAAGTTTTGTGTCAGGATATCAGCTTAAGTTTCCTTTTTTCATGTGTGCCTGTATTGCTATCAGTCTTCCTCTGCCAACTGCCTTTGCTATGCCCCAAAGCTTTTTTATACGTTGTGGTTTCATTCTCATTGGTTTCTAGAAGCCTCCTGATTTCATCTCTGATCTGGGCCAATACCCACTCCTTTTGCAACAGAGAGCTATTTAACCTCCAATTGTTTGCCCTTGTTTTTTCATTGTCCTTTTGTCGATTTCCATCCTAATGGCATAGTGGTCACAGACAGATGTCTGTATAATCTCTGTGTGCTTGAATTGATTCAGGTCCGATCTCTTTCCCAGCACGTGGTCTGAGAGGTGAAGATAGAGGTGCAGAAAGGAGACAGAGCTCAGTCAGGAATGGAAAGTACAACGTTTTATTGAGGTAGGGAAGAATTCTTGGGAGGAGAGGAGAGAAAGGGATGGGAGCATTTGAGCTCCTGGGTGGGTTCCATGACCCAATGAGCGAGGTTAGGGAAGTTGCCCCTGGCAGTGAGGTGGTGGGACTTCTATAGAATTGGAGCCAAGGATGTAGGCATTGATAAGAGGAAGGGAGACTTTTAGTCCCGCAGCTGCCAGGCCTTGAGCTAGGATGTCTGTGAGTGAATTATCTACAGATCTAAACAACACAAGTGGGTGACTTCACCTGGCAGATGTTTTCAGAGAATTCTTGGTTCGCTTTGTGAGTGAGACTTTTAAAAAGCGGAATCCAGGACAAACCCTACTTCCCTGATTTCTAATTTTAGGATTCCACCTCCCAATCTCCTCCGCCTTACCTCCCAATGTTCTGGTCTCGCAGCAGTAGTTCCAGGTGAGTCAATCTAGCCGAATGCCATCGGCTTTTGTCTCAGTGTGTTTGATTTTTTTTGTTGCCACTGTACATGAGTTCATTTTCTTAATGTCATTTTCAGGTGGTTGTTCTATGCATACGTATAGCATTACAGTTGACTTTCTTGTGCCAATTTTGCTATCCTGCTGAATTTGGCTATTAGTTCTGGAGGTGGTTTTAGTGCCCCGCTGGGGTTTTTGAAGATATGCAGCATCAAGTCATTATAAATCAAAAAGAGGTTTGCTCTTTCCTCTTCAATCTGAATTCGTCTTGTTTCTCCTTTTCCTTAGTAAATGGTCCTGGCTTGAATTTCTAGAGCTATACAGAATAGCAATCATGAGTGAACATACTGATCCTGTTCTGATATTAGGGAGAGAACATCTGTTTTTGTTTTCAACGTGAAGCTTGTTGCCTATGGGTTTTTTGTAGATGTCTTTTGTTTGTTTGTTTTTTTGGGTGGGGGGAGCATCACTGCCCTCTGGTGGTGGGAGTAGGAGGCCCAACGTTTGCTCCTGTGGAGCCGCTGCTGGAAGTGAACCTCCATCCCAGTGGGCCGCAGTCCCGCGCACAACCACGACGCCACCGGGGCTCAGCCCTTGTAGGTATCTTTTAGCAGCTTGAGAAGCTCCTCTTTTATTCCTATTGACTCAGTGACTTGTGCACTTGCTTATTTGTCATGAAATGGTGCTGGATCTTGTCAAAGACCTTTTATTTGGACACATTCTTCCTTTTTGATCAGCTGTTCCCTGGAGGAAGAGCGGGCACTGGGCAACCGAAAGCCAACTCAGCTCCACCCAGTGACGGAACCACAAGAAATTTACTCAGCTATGGACACGTGGAGAAGGGACAGAGCTTCCGCCGTCTATAAAAACCTGGGTAAATATAGGGGTGTGTCTACGTTTCCTTAAAGCGGAGCAGTCACATCTACCCATTCCATTTTCCAGGAAGAGAGAGAAAGCTTGTTCAACTCTATTTTGAATCACACCTAACAAGGATATCTTCCTCAACTGCAAGTTTAGCTTTGAGAGAAAGGAGAAGACTTCAGACTGTGTTCCTAGGAATGTTCTATATTAGAAGTGAGAATAGAGGGTCTGGGGATTTTATTTTGATAAGCGTTGTTCATGGATTCATCAATGAATGCCTCCACCTTTCCCCCCTCCCCCCTTTAGTTTTCATCTGTGTACTATTCGTCTTCCTCCTGAAGGGTACACCTGTTGTCACAGGTGAGTATGAGGAGGGGAAAGAGGGAAGAAGGTGGCTTGGGAAAGGATAATAGAGAGTTCTGGTTTGGAATTAGTGTCTGGTCCTCCTTGGTCTCACACCAGCACTGTCTTCTCAGACTCCCCCGAGAACTCTGAACTGTGGCTATGCCAACGGCTTCCCAGGTGTGGAGAGAAGACCTTCAACCCCATGGAGCAGTGCTGCGATGACGGCAACGTCGTGCCCCTGAACGCAACCCGTTATTGTGGCCCCGATTGTATCTTCTGGCCCTGCCACGAGCTCTGCTGTCCACAGTTTTATGGTTTACAAAAAAGTTTTGGGGTGAAGTTGAAGATTCTGGGAGCTAAGACCGAGTGTTCCTCACACTCGGCCATCACCAGGTTCTGCTCCAGCTAGGCTCCTCGGCCCTGGCTGTGATGGTGGGGTGGCTATGGGGAGGGATAGGGGCAGAGACATGAAGAGGGCCTGGGTATCTGGGAATCTTCTGATCTCTGACCTGAGTTTTCTATTCATCTCTTTGTCTTTACTTTTGCTGGAGAATATGAAGAGGGAAACCGGCATTACGATGGTTGAAACTTCATGAATCACCTTTATTTTTTTTTTTAAAGAGCAGTGGTCGGCAATGTTGGTTTTTTTTTTTTTTTCCAAGTGGGTCATTTTTCTATTGTTTTTCACAAAAATTTTTGCTGGTGAGTCACATCACTTCTATTTTAGATGGTGCATTATCTTAGAATATAGGAAATAAAAACATTAGGCAGATGCCTTAAATATAGAATTGCAAATTTATTTCTAGAATTTTTTTGTAATTGTTTTCCTCACATGGCTGGAACCCCATCAGTTGTGACAGAAAGTAATTTTTTCTTCAAATCAAAAACATTTCCATGTTCGAATTTTTGTGGATTCTTGAACTTTCTTTAAAATGTCAAAACCTTTCATAGTATCTAACATTGGTGAAAGTACACACAACTCTTCATGAATAACTGGAGAATCAATAGCTCCATAATGAATAACTATTGTAAGCCTTGCAATGTTTTTTCTGTCAGTGCTTTCATCCACAGACAAGCTCGTTCAAGTCAAACTACACATATTGCTTTTCATTCGTAAGGCTCATCTCAAAGAAGATAGCCACCGACAGCCGGCTGCAGAGGGCTGTTTCACCAAATCCAAAGCGCCACGGCGCAGCGATCGCCGTAAATCGAAAGCACCCACTTTAGCTTGTTGGCAACAATACCTGTCGATCGCTGTGATTAAGAATTGTTGACTGGGTCACTCAAATGTTCCCACTGGGCCGCTAGGTGACCTGTGGGTCATAGGTTGCCGACCGCTTCTCTAGAGTTCATTTTTTGTTGTAGAGATAAGTGGGTTAGACATTAAAATTTCTGTACATCAAAAACTTGCTTGAGAGACAACTGTACATTAAAAATCTGCACTGTTAAACTTGCCTTTCAGGGTCCTGGCTCTTACATCATGATTTTCAGATCCGAGATGGCCAATACCAATCCATTTCAGCTCACAAATGCCTAGGGTATTGATCCTTGTGTGGTCCATTCTATCAGTAGAATATCTCTACAAGGCATCATCAATCTGCACCCTACATAACCATGGTCCATCACTTGAAAACGAGCCTGGGAGATGACTCTGTTCGTGGGGGTCTCAGATGACAGAGGATGTGGCCCTCGATCTGGGTTAGAGAGGGGTACCATCCTACCACCTTACAATTATTCTCCTTCCTTTCCTTCCCCGCCATCCTTCTCTCACCTAAAGTGCCTTCTGCACTTGGCCACAAATGGACGAGGGTGCACACCAAGTCTGTGAGGAAGGAGAGGGGTCAGGGATTGGGCATCTTCATAGGCACTTATTCCCTTCTTTGGGGCATACAACCAGCCTTGGTTCAGGTCATTACTGAACCAAGCCACAGAAGCAGAAAAGAGACAAGGACCTTCCCCCAGGCCAAACGCAGAGAAAGCTTTCCTTGGATCCAGAAGCTTTATTCGGCCTCCTGACCTGTGAGAAATAAATTTCTGTAGATTTTCTGGTGTAGCTAGCAAAGACACCACTGACGCCATCTCCTGAGACTATTTTTGTGGAAAAGTCCTTCATCATTAATTCTACTTTTTCCCACTGCCTTGATCTATCCGTATTTTCCATTTCTTCTTGAGTCAGCTTTAGTAGCGTGCTTGATTTTTATTAATTTATTCATTTCATCCAAAGCATTCGACTACTCGGTGGACAGTTTTCTCTAATACTCTCTTATGACCATTTCTATTTTTTGTTTTTTTTTGGGGGGGCCTCACTGCCCTCAGGTGGTGGGAGTAGGAGGCCCAGTCTTTGCTCCGTGGAGCTGGAATTGAACCTCTGTCCCAGTGGGCCGCAGTCCTGCGCACAACCACTATGCCACCGGGACTCGGCCCCGTCCATTTCTATTTTTATAGAGGTGGCTGTGATGCATTTCCCCTCATTTATGACATTAGTCATTTGAGTCATCTTTCTTTTTTTTTTCCTTCATCCATCTGGCTAAAGGTTTGTCAGTTTTGTTTTTGCTTTCAAAGAATCAACTTTTGATTTGTCGACTTTCTCTATGGTATTTTTATCTCATTTATCTCTGCTCCAATCAGGATGATTTCCTTCCTTTCAAAACCTTGGGATTGACTTTGCTCTTGTCTACCTTGGCCCGTAAGGTGCACACTTAGATTATTGACTTGATCGTTTTCATTTTAAAAAAATGAACAAGGGCATCTGCAAGGACATCTGCACCTCACAACTTCTCTGACCAGTCCCTCAGCATACGGATGGAAGTTGGACTAAATGAAGAGGAATGTGGTGTCAGGATCAGAGAGGCTGTTAACAACCTGTGATATGCAGATGACACACTTTGCTTGTTAAAAGTGAGGACTTAAGGAATTTGTTGGAGATCAAGGACTGAAGTTTTCAGTGGATTAAAACTCAATGTAGTTGTGTTAGTCTGGGCAGACTAGAGAAACAAATTCATAGATATGCATATGGATATAAGGGAAAGGTTTATATACAAGAGGAATAGAACATTGAGAAAGCATCACAACCCAGTCCAGTTCAAAGTCATAAATCTGATATTAGCCCATATGTCCGATATCAGTCTATAAAGTCTCCTTCCGCCTCACGAAATCACAGGCCAGTGGGCGCAGAGTCCCGGCTCTGGCAGGAGTCCCCTCATGGCTCTTCATTTCCAGGGTTCAGGGTCTATCAGTAGTATGCATTGATGATAGAAATATCTCAGCACTGGCAGGGGACTCTCTGTGGCTTTTCCGGCTTCAGAGGTCTGGTTCCATCAGGGCAAAGCCTTGTGGCTTCTCCTCCGGCTCTTCCAGTTTCTCAGACGTTGCCATCTTATCTTGTCAGTTGAGCGACTCCCAACAGCTGGGGGATGATCTCTCATCTCCACAAAGGAAATATCGTGAGACTTCCCAGAATTCTCAGAGGAAGCCATGCCCACACAGAGGTCTTTATTGGCCATCTCTAGATGGACAGGCTAGACACCACCCCTAGATTTCCAGTCATGAAATTGACATCAAGCACGTGACCGCCACAATAGTTCAAACTCCAATAATCACAAATGGACTAATGGGTACCATCAGGATAAATGGAGAAAAGATAGAAGTTGTCAAGGATTCCGCCTTTCTTGGATCCACAATCAAAGCTCTTAGAAGCAGCCGTCAAGGACCCAAACAACTCGGTGCATTGGGTACAGCTGCTGCACAAGACCTCTCCCAAGTGCTGAAGAGCAGAGAGGTTCCTGTGAGGGTGAAGACATGCCTGATCCAAGTCATTGCACTTTCTTTTTCCTCCCCTCTCATCCCTTTGCTTAATAAAGTGTCCATGATTTTAGAGCAGCACTTTTGTTTTTCATTTGAAAATACTTCTTATTATGGAATGAGTGAAAGTTTACGGAGCAGGATTGTTCAACAATCCGACACATTTTTTTACAAGCCATCCATTTGAAATCTCCTCAAAGTGACATTGCCTATCCCACTCCCCCCCACCTTTGTTTCTTGATTCCATTTCTCCCCTGGTCCTTTTGAACTTTGTCCTTACATAAACTCTCTCCTCTTTAAAAAGGGTTTTTAGACTTTTTTAATAACGACAATAGTTTTTTAAAAATAATATTTTATTGGCATGTCTTACTCATTCCAATATACCCATTCACATACACTCTTGTTGTTCGGTCCCATTGGTGAGGTTAAGCAATCATCAATGCCATCAACGTCCCTCTCCCCGCCTCCCCCACCTCACTTCACATGTCCTCAGGGAACCATTACTTCTGTCTCTGAAGGGGTCGCCTATCCTGACTGCTATGAACCGAGCGATCTTAAATATACAAATGAACACACACAAATCTAATGTGGATAATGAAGTGTAACGCATAAAGACCTTCATATAAGGGGAGGAAATCTTAAAGAACTAGAGGATAGTTATGCGGTTCATCAGTGCCATACCGCACCCTGGATTTATCCTCTGTTTCATGAGGCCCTGAGAAGAGGAACTGTTCAATTGCCTTGCCGGTGGGCTTTGTGTCTCTACTACACCCAGGCCCCTTCATAGCGATTTGGATGAGTGCTTTTTAAATTTCTCATACCTCTTCCCATTGATACCTTGTAATCACACCGGCGGGTGTGCTTCTTCCATATGGGCTTTGCTGTTATCCAGGTAGATGGCCACTTGTCTAATTACAAGCTGTTAAGACCCCTGATGCTCTATCTTTTGATAGTCGGGCACCATCAACTTCCTTCATCACATTTGCTTATGGGCCCATTCTGTCTTCAGCGGTCTTGTCAGGAAGGTGTCATCATATAATGCTACATTCTTAGAACAAACCGTTTTTGTACTGAGGCAAGAGTTTAGAATTCCCAAGCCCAGATATCTCCTAATGCATGTATATACATATAAAAACAAATACACATATATTTGTATATGTGTGTATATATATTTTCTCTTTTTCTTTTTTCCTCCTACCACACTATTATGTTTACCCACCGTTCAGCCCTCAGATGCAATTTGATTGACCAAACGACTAGAAAAGCTACATATTCCTCACCATCAATTATAGAACACTTACTAAAAGAGACGAACCAGTCAAGGTGCAATATAACACCAATGAAACATACAACTTTCCTCTAGTTCTTTAATGCTTCCACCTCACCCCACCCCCGCCCCACTGTCATGACCCCAGTTTTACCTTACAAATTTGCCTAGACCAGAGCATGTGCCCAGGTACAGATAAGAGATGGAAACACAGGGAGTCCAGCACAAGTAAATCCCTCAGGACTGATAACGGGAGCAGGGATACCAGGAGGACAGGGGAAAGGTGGGAGGAGGAAGGGAGAACCAATCACAATGATTGACATATAACCCCCCCCCCCAGGGGCACGAACAACAGAAAAGGGGGTGAAGGGAGACAGCGGTCATTGTAAGATATGAAAAAAAATAGATACATTATCAAGGGTTCATGAAGGAGGGAGGGTGCGGAAGGAGGAAAAGGAAGAACTGATATCAAGGGCTCAAGCAGAAAGAAAATGTTTTGAAAATGATGATGGCAAACTATATATACCAATGTGTTTGGCACAATGGATGGATGGATGGATTGTGATCAGAGCTGTATGAACCCTCCCCCCCCCCAATAAAATGACTTAAAGAAAGACAAACAAAAAGCAGTGGAATGAGGAATATTAAACTTCTAAGCAGATTCCGATGTCACATTTATGTAACATACAACACAGTGTGAGGTAATATAAAAACCACATAGCAAGACCTGCTCTTTGCTGATGACGTCTGGGAAGTTAATGTCTCCTCATAAAGGAAACTGCTTTCTGATACCTGCTGCACCCTTTCTAGAATCTTCCCTAATTGACCTGGAGTAGTCCTTCCCATACTCTGAAATAAAGAATTCTTTTAGAACTACTATTAGTTAGGATCTAATACATATAGCATATCGTTTCTTATTTTAATCATGTCAAGTGAAAGTGTACAATTGCGACTGTGGGAGACGGCGAAACTAGTAGCCACACAAGAACCATTTCAGAACTAGGATGTTCCTGAGTTCCAGTCACTGCCTGTCCGTGAGTGCCTCAACCCCTATCTGGGATAGGACCGGGATGTTGCTGAGCTCCAGTCACTGCCCGTGCCTGAGTGCCTCAACCCTAATCTGTAAAGTGTCAAAAGCCCCCATACGCTGTGTTCCCGGGATAGCCTTGGGGTTAAGGCCAATTACAGAATTCTGCTTCTGTGACTGCTGCTTGCTTGCGTAGCTACCGAGATAAGTTTTGTTTATTCAGCCCAATAAAAACCCCAGCCTGGAAGCTGTCGGGGCGCCTCCTCCTGCCTCTCTCTGGGGATGGCCCCTGCATAGGACTTGGTCTCCCTCTCTACCTGTGCAGGTCTTTCTTCTATTTCCTACTTTGTTTTTCTCTACCTTTCTCTTCAGTAAAATTGTTCTTTAATTCACAGGTCACCGAGTTGTGCTTGTCCGGCAAAGTATCGCAAGCCCTGGTTCCAACAGCAACGACCATGGGGAGGGAACAAAGCCAGGACTTTAGGGCGGTTATGTGTTGGAACGTACTGGACACTTCCTAACAATGACCACTACACGTTTCTCGGCGTACGCCCCTCCTTGCACCCCACAAGTTTTGATATCGGGCGTCGTCTCCTCCACTTTCCTTCTTCTTCAACAACCCCAGGGCTTTGCGTAAAGTGCAAAGAGTTGCGCTGACATCCACTACTGGAATGTTTTCTTCCTCCCGGTGCCCATTAGGATTAGCTCCCATTACCTCACAACCCACCCTCCCAGAATCCTCGAGCACTCCTCATCTAATCACTGTCCCTATGGCTTCCCGATCAAGGCTAAGACTTTCCTCTTTGAGAGCCTCCGTGGGTCAAGACCGACTGGGTGATCTTGTCGTGTCGAGTGGAGAAATAGAAAGAGAAAGAGATGAAGCTCATAATAACTTTGAGCATAATCAGAGACTGGCTTTCATGAGGGAAAGCAAGGAAGGGGCCGTTGTCATTTTCACGGAGTGTCGGCATGTGTGAAGTAAAAGATTGGCTGATTTGACCTGTTCTGTTTTGATTTGAGTTATAGATATATCATGAATATAACCATTATTTTTGTTTGTTTGTTTGGTGGTGGTGTTTTTGTATGGCATCACTGCCCTGGTGGGAGTAGGAAGCCCAGCCTTGCTCCTGGAGAGCTGCTGCTGCATTTGAACCGTCCACCCTGTGGGCTGCAGCCCCGCACACAACCACTGCGCCACCGGGGCTCAGTCCAATCATTATTTCTACCTGCAGGGTTTCATGGCATTGTACATGGAGCAGCCACGAGTCAAACGGACTCTATAGCACCTACCAACAAAACCATCAACAGATCCGACAATTCGCCGGTTCAGTCACATTAAGAAAGGGGTGGGTGTACAATCATCACCACAATCGGCGCTGGGACATTTTCTTTCTTCTTGGACCCGCTGGTGTTGATTCCCCATTTCCACCTGCAGCTGCTGTCTTCATAGATCCACCCCCTCCTGGCTTTATCGTACGGAAGAACCTACAAAACAAAGGGAAAAGAAAACAAGAGCAAATAACAAAACCACACCAGACAGGACCCTCGCCACAGTAACCTCTTTTGAATGTCCTCTGGTCGTCAAATATTTCCTGCTTTCATTTAGGTTGAGGCTTTTCTCTGTTTTATGTGGTCACGGACTTCTACTTTTGAGCTGCTCTTGTGGCTTAGTTCTCTAAGGATGGCTGTCAGAAATGTTTGAACGGGGACACAATTGCAATGGGTGCTGCCATACAGAAAAACAATTCAGGGTGTGGGTTCCTTCTAGGTCCCCACCTCCCCTCAGTTGTTTTGTTTGGAATCCCCTGGTGGCTGGGGTTCCAGGAGAAACCACAGTGGGCGGGCCCCTGAAGCACCACCAGGCAGGTCTGACTCAGCCACTCTCTGGACTGTTGCAGATATTTGAAGCTCTTCCTTGCCCTCAAAGAAGTCTTTTGGGTTTGTGTTAGTCTGGGTAGACTAGAGAACCCAACCCATGGACACACATCTGTGTACAAGAAAGAGATTTATATACAAGAGCAGTTGAACATTGAGAAAACATCCCAGCCCAGTCCAGATCAAGTCCATAAGTCCGATATTAGCCCACATGTTCCACAGCAATATATAAAGTCCTCTTCAGACTCACGAAGCACATGTAATGGTGCAGAATGTAGAAGATCACAGACCAATGGGTAGAAAGTCTTGGAATCCAGTGGCATTGGAAAGATCTCAGCATTGGCAGAGGTTTCTGCATGGCTTTTCCAATCTCCAGGGCTGCACCAGGGTGGGTCCATGTGTCTTGTCAGTTGCTATGTCTCCCAGGGTGTCAACAGAGAGAGGGAGGTGTCTCTCATTTCCAAGGAGGAAGGACCAGATGCCCCAGAATTCTCAGAAGGCCATGCCCACACAGAAGCCTTATTGGCTAGACTCCACTGCACTCTTAATCCTCAAATTGACAAACAATTATATATCTACCAGGGGGGTTTTAGGAAGATTTCACTCAAGACCACACTTCCACATGCTGGGGAACTCTCTCTTGTGTGACTTGATGCAGACAACTGCATCTGAATTCCCTGGGGCAGTCACATGTGCTTGAACAGTTCCAGCCCAAAGTCAGGCTGAGAGACATGCAGAAAGACCTGACTGTGACAGCCTTGAGCACGGACTGCTAGCTTGAAACTCCTCCCTGGTTGTGTGTGATTTGCGACTCCAGCCATAGGTGGAGTTCATGCTACTTTTAGTTCACAGGGAGGTGTCCTGGGTGACCTAACAGGTGGTGAGACCAGATGTCTTGGGGTGGGCACTATAAGATTGAACCTCACATCTGGACGGGTCCCCAGGGGGTGGTTGCACAGACAAGCCACCACGTCATGACAACTAATGAACAGATGGGTGATGACTCATACCCGGAGGCCTGTGTCAAATTAAATGTGTTGTCCAAAGTGTAGGAGGTGTGTCAGGCCAGGTCAATGAGAAAAGCAAATCCAGTGACACTCATACGTGTAAGAAATAGCATTATTTCAAGAAGGACTTACATCTGGCAAAAACGCCCTGCCACAATCCAACTCAAGCGTGCAAGTCCAATACAAGTCCGTAAGTCTCTCTTCAGACTCGAGCAGTCACAAGCCATGATGCTGAAGACAGGAAGGTCACAGGCCCATGACTATGAATTCCTCTAGATCCAATGGCTGTGGATTCATCTCCAGGGCTCTGACAGGTCTCAGAGTGACTCCTGGGAATGAAGGTGAGGCAGAGAGAGGGGGAGGTTCTCAGGACCCTCCTTATGAGAAGGCCACGCCCACCAGGAGCATCATTGACTGTGTAATTTACCCCCAGCCATCTTTTCATTGGAGAAGTAGATCCCATTCTTTCAGAGGTGAGTCAATTAGACAACAGTCATTGTGTGTGATAGGTCAGAAACAGACGACTTCTCTTCTGTCAACGTTTTGCATTCATCTTTAAGCAACCACGTTCGGCTTCTGCTGAACTCACAGCCACGGTTCCGACAATATTTCTAGCTCTTTGAGCACTTTTAGGAATTGCATAATTGATGCAACAACATCTCCTGGAAATTCAGGGTGTAACAAAGCTGAAATGAATGACAGCGTGTCATCCTCTAGGGGTCTGGCACTCTTTCTCTTTCTGCGATATGTCTATTTATGGAAGTAACCCATGCAAGGGGACAAACATTTAGCGCTTCATCTCAAGTCTAGTGAGTTTTGTGACATGAATAGATAAATATTAAGAGCCACAGTTCTGTCTCATTTCAGAGCTCTCTGGCAGAATGAGCAACACGACGGGTGCTTGGACTGCGCTGTTGCACAGATGCGCATTAAAGAAGAGTCAGGTTTGTGATTTCCACATGGGGATGCTGCCCTGCTGCCCACTTTACAGAGAACCCTCATTACAAGTGTCATTTTACGAATCAACACCCAAACCTGCTGCAGTCACTCCTACAAAGAGAAAGGGAAGGGAAGGCAACCATTCCCATACTGCCATACAGGAGTGTGATGAGGTCACCCCCAAATTGGCAGACACTCCTACAGGAGCGACCAGCGGACCTTACTGAGAAATCAAGTCCAGGCTGGTGAGGAGGGCACATATTTTCCACAGAAGATAGTTACATTTCTGTTGGAGAGCAGTGGGAGGAGCAACCTCCCATGTGTAATAAAAACTCAACGGAAGCTGATATCGAGGACTCACGTAGAAAGAAAATGTTGTGAATGTGATGCCGGCAACACATGTACATATGTGCTTGATCCGATGGATGGATGGCCGGATGGACGAATGGATGAATGGTGATAAAACCTGTATGAGCTCCAAATAAAATTACTATTTTTTTATTTCTTCGTATTTTAATTTGTTCTCAAAATTTTAGAATTTCTCATCTGTTACTAATACTCACATCAGTCATGGAGAAATAATAAAACAAGGAAGTATGTGAGTAAAAAGAGCTAAATGGAGATACGAAACTTCTTCCTTTAACTTCCTGTTTGCCCAAAGCAGGTAGAGCTCCATTCATGATGAGACAAAACTCACCTGTGTCCTGCATTGCAGAAGGTTGCTGGGAATCTCGTCTTTCAATACCATATGACTAAAAGTCATAATTTCTTAAAAACATTCACTACCATGGAGTTGATGATGACACTGCCCCTTTGAGTTTTCAAGACTCTAATTCTTTACAAGAGTAGAAATCCCAGTCTTTCTCCCATAAAACAGTGGTTTTGAACAGTTGACCTTGCATTTAGCTGTCCATTTTGTAATGTCTATACAAACAGGGCTCCTGCAAATCATAAACATTTACCCCAATAAAATTAATACCTATTGGAGTTATTTACTTCTTTGAAATTTGGTACTCATGTGAACAAACTAGATATCACTTTGGATATCATATTATACTTTCACATCTAGATTTCCTTTTTATATTTTTTGGAGGCTAAGGCATAAACTTTTTTTTTCCACCTTCAGTTCACTTTATTCTTTCCAAAGGATTCCTTCTCCACTTGGCTCTGCTAGACCACCCCCCCCATCCTCCCAGCAGCCCCCTCAGCTGGCGGCCATGTGGGAACAGACACAGGGTCATCTTCAGTCCACGTCTGTCGAACTCTGCCTGTGTCGCGCGCACTGCCTCCCGCTGCAGTTTCTGTGCCTCTCACAGTGGGATGTGCTCCTGGCCTGGAGTGGGGGCCGCAGTCTGCATCGTGATTTGTGGCTGGGTCTTGGCAGAATGGTGGCGGTCAGTCAGTGACTGTGGCCAGTGTCCATGAGAAGGACATCACCTGCTTTTATGCATTAAATTAACCAGCCGGCAAGAGTGCACTGTCATCCAGCTGCCAGGACCTTGTCACTGCAAAATGACTGAACGGGGAGCCTCCCCCCTCCCCCTTCAGGTCCCGCAGTTGTGGAAGGACTGTGGAGCTAGCAGTCAGTCAGGTGGTTCACGTCAGACCCCTGAGCCTAGACATGGCACAGCCCCTCTTTTCTCTACTCTCTAATGGCACCGTGGTGGCACAGCGGCTAAAATTATTAATTTTTAAATAATAAACTCTTAACAATACTTAGATAGAACCCAATACTTAAATAGAGCCCAAGGGGAGAATACGGCCTGTGCTGTGTTCCTTGTTAAATACTTGACCTAGTTTCTATCCAGCCCTTGGTGACCCAAGCCAGGTGCTGCAAATGACTAGGACTTTAGTGTATGTTCTTTCAACAGCCTGTACAGACCTCCAGAAGGACTCACTGTGGAAACCCCACTAAGTGAACCTGACTTTACTTCAAGTTCACCCGTAGCCCTTGGATTTCCGAGTAAGGCTGAAATTCCATAGTGTGAGACGAATCAGATGAATGGTACCCCCAGCCTATAGAATTAGCAGTCCTTGGACTTGGATTCAGGGTGACCATACATTTACTATTTTGATGCCCTTCTGGCTTTTAGCTGACATGCATTAATCTGATAGGCATGCTTCTGCCTTTGTGAATGAATGGTCTTAGAAATTTTGACCCAGCACCAACCTCCACGATTAGTGCAAATAGTGCCTCGTCACTTAAGAGTTTAATTTGTAGAAACGAACAATTCATGTAATGAGGTTCAGAGCAGGTCTGTACTTGCGTAATTTCCTTTTCTCAACAGTGCGCTAAGTTCTAAACCAATGATGAGTCATGATACTATTAATAGAATGACTTTATGCCCCAGGAAGACAATTGATAATGTTCTCTACCATAAAAAAGATAACAAGGTATCTAAAATGAACCAGAGATGTCTGTAAACCATAGATATGTGGATGGCGTTGGGGCGGCAACTTAATTCTAGCCCCAATCTATGAATAATTCATTCTTATGACATGACCCAGATTGATGCTGGGTGTTAGAGAAAACCGTGGTGAATAAAACAGATGGTGTCCAGCTATCAAAAAGCATAGCACCTGAAGTCTTAAAAGGTTGTCTTGACACTAGAAGTCACTCGAGTGAGATGTCAACTAAGTCTACATGGAAGAGTACATCTGCCCGTGTGGTTCAAGGATTAGAAATAAAATCCAAGTTGGAATGAGCGATTGATAGCAGAGCTTATATTGCGAACACCTGGTTTTCAGAAGGCTATGGATGAAAGTGGAAGCTCAAAATTCATCTGCAGGGTCTTTACTTGGGTTCAACCTCAGGTAAATCCCCTGATTATAGTCGAGGAATGGGAGTAACCTTGATTTCAGATAGAGAATTTTATAAAGTTGATGATAGCAGATGTAATTAAGTTCAAACCTTATCACTTGATCTCCCTTTGACCTACTTTGTTAAATTTGTTCGGGCTTGTAATACTTCTTGTTTGCTCTTCAATTGAGATCTGTAGCTTGTTTATTTTGCTATCTGTTGAGTTTTTGCTTTTTTTTTTCTTTTGGTGCCTGTATGTTTTCCAGTATGTGAAATCTAGGATAGATAAATCTGTAGAGATAGTAACTGAATTAATGGCTCTAACTAGAATGTAGGAGAGACTGGAAGGAAATGGAGAGCTGATAGCAATGAGTACAGGAAGGAAGAAAATGGTCTAGAATTGATTGTATAACGACTGTACAACTTTTTTTTGATACGATCGAACTATTGAAGTGTATATGTGAATTACATATATCATTACTAATCCAAACAAAAAAATTATCCTCGAAGGATTCTGTGACTCTCATGATGTCCTTTTTTGGACAACTTCAGCAAAATAGCACACACCTCTTCCTGTTTCCAGCTATTTATCAAATTCCTAGAAGCAGATTCTTTTAAAAAATCATTTTGCTTGGGACTCGGACCACTCTTATCACAATCCACACCCACACCCACTGTATGTCAAGCACACTTGTACATGTGTTGCCATCATCCTTCTCCAAACATTTGCTTTCCACTTGAGCCCTTGGTATCAGCACCTCACTTTTCCCCTCCCTCCATGTTCCCCCCTTCCCACAAACCCTTGACAATTAATAAATTATCGTTATTTTTGTCATATCTTACCCCGTCTGATGTCTCCCTTCACCCACCTTCCTGTTGTCCGTCCCCCCAGGGAGGAGGCCAGATGCTGATCCTTATAATCGGTTTCCCCTTCCTACCCCACCTTCCCAGTATGGCCACTCTCGCCACTGGTCCTGAAGGGATCATCTTGCTCTGGATTCCCTGTGTAGAAGTAAATTCTTGACCACATCCGAAGACATCTCATGTTTGACCTTCTAGAGAGCAACCATGGAAGCCTTGTAGTGTGGAGAAGTAATTAGAGACCAAGAGGAGAATGAAAACTACCCAAAGAAGGCAGAGAAATCAAATCACTACCCACTTTTCTGTACAAAACATCTTTGGGGCTGGGTATAGTTTGGGATCCAGGATTTATTGTGTTTTAAAAGCCCCGATGGTACTTTTCTTTAATATCTGGGGTGAGGGTCTGGAGAGATCCTTCATAAACAATAGCTTGAGATAAAAATGCATAGATAAAAAAGTAGAGATATCTGTGAGATATCTTGGGAATAGAAAAGTACCAGGGTCCTGAGCTCCGTGCAAAAAAGAATGCAAGCCAAAACCTGGTTTGTGATCCCAACAAACTTTATGAACATTAAAAGACGTTTCTTTGAGTTCACATCGACAGCCAGGAAAACCCACACCTCCGTCTGCCAGCCAGGAAAGTTGCTTGAGAGAGATGCAGTCGGCTCTGGGCCGCAACCTGGTGTCCCACACTGTAGGGCAGCCGCTGGGAAAAAAGCTCTTCGGAGTCACAGACTCAGCAGTTTTCAATGCTCCCGCGGGGAGGTGTGGTTTACGCCCCTGGTGGACCCCATTGGCTGAATTGCGTTCACCTGGCCCAGGTGAACCAATCCAATTGTAGCCTTGCGGGCTGGAAACCGGGATCTCCAAGCATGCGCAGTGTATCATCGTTTTTTGACCTCTCATGGATGCCCCTTTTGCTGGTCTAGCTCCCTGTCAATATCCACGCTAAGTGGGGTAAATAGTACAAAGCCTCCCATTGTCCTATCTGGCCTATCAAATGTATCTACCCAAGAGAAGCGTCAGAGCAACGGTGGTAGGTAGCCTGAGCGAGGCCAGCTTTGAAACAGTGACTATGACATGAAGGCAGTGGGAATTCCCAAGCCCTGCCCTGGAATGTCTCAACCCTTATCCGCAAGTGCCAGAGCACTAAGCTCGGTAAATTGCTCCATGCATTTTGCTCATGCCGAGGCTACCACAATAAATTCTGCTTCTGTAACTGCTTGCTTGCAGAGCTGCGGATATGTTTGTTTACGCAGCCCCCATCAAAACCTCAGCCTGTAAGCCTCGTGCTGGAGAGCGGGTCCCTGCGCAGGTCTTTTTTTTCTCTTTCATAAACTTGCTTTCTTTAATTCACCAAGTCACCGCGTTGTTCTTGTCCGGCTGGTAACACAACCAGCCTCTAACATAAGCATCACGGGTTCCAGAGGCGCCATCGTGCAGCGATGATTAAAGATGTTAGTAAAGCCATAGAGAACATGAAAGAGAGAAATCGTGGAGTCAGACACATGTCGTGGTAGCATGCTCACTGTGGCCCCGTTTGGTGGTCTATGTGGAGAGAGAGAATGAGGGGGGGGGGGAGGTGAGGACTTGGGGAAAGGAAATAGGGAGGAGAGGGACAGGAGTTGGGGGAGGAGAGGTGAGAGCGGGTGAGGAGAGAGGGAGAGAGGGCTTCTTTATTCTGATAAATTCTTATATATCTTTTGGAGAAATGCAAGTCCCTTGATTACAGGTAAGGACATAAGTCACAGGAAGGGGTTGTGCTTCAGGGAGAGACAGTCTCTTGTGATATAACAGCAGGGGATGGGCCCTGCAGCCAGCCGTCTGACAGGCTGGAACCTTTGGGAGATTAATGAAGCTTCTGACCTCCCACCAGATGCTGTCAAATGGTAACTAATATTTGCTTCATATTTTGGAGGAGATGTAATTGTGGAAAAGTCTTATGCTCATCAGACACTGAATGAACGGATCCAGTCTTTCCAAGTTACGTCTAACGAAGCTGTGCTTAGCCCAGCACAGCTTTCTGAAGGATACTGAGGATTTAAAGACACTTCCACTTCTTCACCTGCGCACCTGTTGACCCCAATAAGCCTGTCTTACATCCACCACCACCACCACCCCTCCAACTGAATGACAAGGAGCTTCACTGGCACAACAGTTAAGGGCTTGGTATTAACCGAAAGACTGGATACTGTTGGTTGGAAAGTGCACAGCTGCTCTGCAAAGGAAGGACCTGGTGGTAACTGATGGGCCAGTCTGCTCGTTATATAAGGTGCCCGTAGGTGAGAATGAACAACACAACACACGGCACCAGGCTTTTTATACATGAGAAGGCTTCAAACCCTTGGTGAAACATAAAAATGAAAAGGGAATGGGCTTTCCCCATGAACTTTCTGAAGCTCCCACTTTCTGAATGTACTCACGGGTCTATGGCATGACACCTGTGGCTCTGACAACAGGGCCCTTATGGGCTTGTAAACTGATTATAAGTGAGTCATAGGTGGATGAGGTTTGCGAATATATATATGTTTCCCCCACTAAGGTAAGCACCAAATGTTTTCAATTAAATCCTTGTGCATCAACTACCAATTGATGTTGCAATTATGTGGAATTATGTTGCAAACTATGTGGAATTTGTATTCTGATACAGGGGAGCCCAAAGATAAAGTGACCAGATTTTAAGCGGGACACCATTGACCAGTTTGGGGGGTTCTGGGAAGAGGGGGTTTCCTTGATTAAAAATTTGGTCTGTCCATTGACTTGACGGTTCAAATCCAGCAGCAGCTCTCCAGGAGCAAGGCTGGTCCTCCCCCTCCCACCAGAGGGCAGTGATGCCCCCCCCCATTAAAAATTTGGTCTATATGGAGCAACAAAAATTTTCATAGAAAAAATTTTTTTCATAGAATGCTAAAATTGTAATATATTTATTTTAATTTTAAAATGCTGCAGGACATTGTTAAATTGCTAAAAAGTGGATGTCTGGTCACCTTACCCAAAGATCAACTGGGCCTAAAGCTTAGCAGCCCTCACCCTTTTCCCATCCAAGAACTAACCAGACCCGACCCTGCTTACCCTCTGAGATCAGACGAGATCGGGCGCGTTCAGGGTGGTATGGCCGTAGACCCTCACTCTTTTCAAAATCAGGTTATTGATCAGAAAAGAGAAAAGATAGCTGCCACTACCTAGTACAGGGGTTCTCAGCCTTCCTAATGCCAGGAGTCTTTAACACAGTTCTTCATGTTGTGTTGACATCCCTCCCCCCCAACCATAAAATTATTTTCATGGCTACTTCATCACTGTCATGGATCAGGTGATCCCTATGAAAGAGTTGGTCACTGGTACAGATAGGAACCAGCAACATGAGGAACCCAGGACAGATGATCCCCTCAGGACCAGTGGTGAGAGAGACAATACCAGGAGGGTGGAGGGAAGGTGAGATAGAAAGGGGGGATCAATGATAAGGATCTATGTATAACCTTTTCCCTGGGGTACAGACAATGGGGAAGTGGCTGAAGGGAGATATGGGACAGTGCAAGACATGGCAAAGTAATAATAATTTATAAATTATCAAGAGTTTATGAAGGAGAGCGGAGGAAGGGAGAAAAATGAGGAGCCGATGCCAAGGGCTTACACAGAAACCAAGTGTGATGACAGTGATGAGGGCAACGGATGTACAGATGCGCTCAACACACAATGGACTAATGTATGGCTTGTGATAAGAGTTGTAGGAGAGCCCAATAAAATGAATAATAGTCATTAAAACAAAGGTCAACAGCCCCGAAGGCTCATTCCTTTGAAATGGCACCCAGTTCCAGTCACATCAATTCTGACATTACCTGTCCTCCCACAGCACGCTTGCTTCTCGGTGAGATTCAGTAGCTGATTGCACTGGCCATACAGACTGTTCAGACGATGACGGAGTTTCTTAGGGACAGAACAGGCTGTGGATTAGGACTGACTCAGGACACAGTTCTTGGGTCAGGTTAGCTCTTTCTTCGGCTGTATCCACAGCATGTCTCCCTTGGCCTCGTGACCACACAGGCCCTTGGGCCTCTTGGCCCAGGCTGGCCTCTGTCCTGCTTGGACAAGTGTTCTAAAAACTCTAGACCTCTATCAATCAGTGCCCAGCTACCCCTTCGTCTACCCACATGCCTTCTGCTCTCTCGTTCGGCAGGTTGACGTCTGTACTGTAGCGTTCTTGCTCCATGGTCTGAGAAGCCAGCGCCCCTATCTTGCCACTGTGCTAGACCTGCTGCCTCTCGTGCGACTCTGTGTGGCCGCTTCTCATCCTCTCTAGCTGTCTCTGGTGTTTGTTCTGTCTCTCTCCCTGTCTCCCTCTTGTCTTCTGTGTCCAGGAAATCCCCATCACAGCTCTGCCTGTACCTAAAACTTTGCTCTCAGCCCATCTCTTCTCCTCGATGTCCCTCAGGTGCCTCTGTGGGTGGCTCCTTATGATCCGAAGAGGCCAGTGTCTGCTATAGACATCACGGGTTCAACAGGCAGTTGTACAGCGATAATGATTATTTATTATAGTAAGGATATAGAGAACATGAGAGAGAGAAATAATAGGAGCCAGACACCTTTCACATCTGGGTAGCAGGCTCACCTCTCCCTGGCTTGGTGGTCCACGTGGAGAGAGGGTAGGGGAAGGGATTACATAATGAGGGAGAGGAGCCGAAAGCAATCGGTGCCCAGGGGCAGGAGAGAGAGGCAGGAGAGAGAGGGAGAGCCTCTACCCTATGTCCCATCCTTATATACCCCCTCGGGTCATGCCAGGCTCCCAATTACAGGCAGGGACATACATCACAGGAAGGGGTTGTGCCATATGCACACATTATAGTATCAGGGTCCCGTATAACAAGACCAGACCCCAGACTCCTGGGTGTTGGCTAAACAGGTTACACTAGAGATCATTAACAACAGCATGTGAATCTGCCCACAGGCTTCAAGGGAAGGGAAATATCATCCTGACAGCAGGGGAGACAGCTCTGTTGTGAGACACACAAAAGCCTCAGATAATTGGGAACTTCAGGGAGGTTAGTTTACTTAACTTTCCACACCAAATGCTGGTAAATAATTTGCTTATTATTTTGGAGTATATAATTGTGGAAAAGTCCTGTCTTCATCCCACGATTTGTGAGCCTA
>PVJH01019820.1:0-41923 GCA_004026705.1 Nesogale talazaci
TTAATTTTATTGGGGGCTCTTACAGCTACTACAACATTCAGTACATCATTTGTATCAAGCACATTTGCACACATATTTCCACATATATTTCCCAATATTTTCCACCTGAGCCCTTGATACAAGCCCCTTTTAAAAAAAACCCTCCCCTTTCCCTCCCCTCCCCCTTTTTAAAAAAATTGATCATTTTGTTGGGGGCATTAGGAAAGTTTTATGAAAACTTCTCAAGTTGATGTGATCTCAATTTATGAAGCCGTCAATCAGGCTTCATGATCCACAGAAGGACAAGCGAAGTAGGCTGATCATACTATTCATTCCCTGACCTTTTTCTAATTGGAAACAGCTCTTTCATTTTCCATCGAGCACATAAGGATATAACTCCAGAGATGCTTGGAGTTATATTCCCAAAATGTAAAGAAGTTACTGACTGTGTGTGAATAAAGAGAGTCCAACATACGGGCAGAAGCCAAGATGTAAAATGAGGTGAAGTCAATAAGATCCAGATATTCTGAGGCACTGATTCTAAGTTATCCTGAGGCTAGATCCCAATTCTGACTCTGAATATATAAATGCATATGTTTTCTTTTATTTCACAATTTAAATAGATTTCTTTAATTACAACCCAAAGAATGCTCTCAAGTTGTGATGGTTATATGTCAACTTAGCTTTACCATGCTTCTCACTGGAGCACCACCTCACCTCGGACGTAATTATGCATTGCATTAGGTAAATCTGATGCACAAGACCTTTTTATAGTATTGAGAGCAAGGATGTTGCTACTTGGAGGACGACGGTGCACCTGACTCGAGTCATGGTATTCTCCACTGCCTCGTAGGCCTGTGACAGTGGGGCACTGAATAAGGAAGACCACAGGAGAATGCATGCATGTGAACTGTGGTGCTGGAGAAGAATATTGAAACTATCATGAGCTGCAAAAAAAAACTCACACACAAATGATGACTTAGAAGAGGTAAGGTCAGAGTGACTCTTAGATTCAAGGAAGGTCAGACTTCATCTTACATATTTTGGGCATACTGTCAACAGAGAGCAGTCCCTGGAGAAGGAGCTCGTACTTGGTCACGTGGAGGAGTCGTGTACAAGAGGAAGGCCACGATGAGATGGAGGGACACCGTGGCGGCATCCCTGGGCTCAGGCACAGGAACAGTTGTGAGGACCGGGCAGGACCGCACAGGGTTTCCTTCTATTGTCCATGGAGTCGCTATGGCTGGAGCCAACTCGACGGCACACGGCCACAATAACTCCCCCCATTCTGTAATCGGACGGAAGCAGCCAATAAGCTGAAAGGGTCGTTTCTGGGGTGTGTGGACTCAACCATAGACAGAGAACGTGTATGTGTCTGTTTGCTTTTTCTGGCAAAGACCAGGCTCTCTCTCTGTGCTGCCTCTGGATCATCCTCCTCCGATCTCGGGCTCTTGGAATCTGAGCCAGCAGCCTGCCACCTGAACTGCCAACTCTAGGCCTGGTACAACCACTTCAGATGGACGCCTCCAGCCGGAGTGCCTGGCACACAGACTTGGGACCTGCCAGCTTCCACAACTGTGTAAGGCATTTCCTTGAAATAAATCTATTTGTATTTACATATATGCTTCATTAGTTTTGCTCCTCTAGGCAATTCAGCCTAAGACATTGGTCACTGAGAGAGGTGCGAGAGAAACAAAATGGTGAGGATGACTTTTCCAAGCTGAAGTCTGTGAGTCTTAGAAGGTCCTGATGACTGCCACCAGGAGTGCAGTGGGCAATACTGACATCTGCGTGGGGTGGGAGCAGAAACTGGCAAACACACCTCGAGGAGAATGCACATTTGTGAGACCCGAGGCTGTATGTGACTGCATATTTGCGACACTCCAACCATGCTATCAAATGTGAGGTGTAAAGAAGATAGTTGGTCCTCCTTTTGCTAACTACAGTGAAGAAAGAAAGGAATGTGGCTCAAAGCTTCAGAGTCACAGCTCAAACAGTACATTAAGACCTGAAAGTTACCGCTTATGCCATGGGGGAACAGGAGGGGATCGGGGATCCACTGCCATCAAATTGATTCCAATTCATAGACCCTCTTAGATAGAAAAGAACTACCCCTGTGGGTTTCCAAGACTGTAACTTTATAGGAGGGTAGAAATTCTCTTTTTTTTTCCCGTGGAGCAACTGGTGATTTCCTTGAAGTGAGCAGCCCACCTGTAACCCATGACAAACGCAGGTCTCTTTTCAAGGCATGGGAGTATCCTAGAAACTGTGGCCTGCCAATTTCCCTCACCAAAATCTACTGGGGAGGGAAGCACTTATTAAATATTCGGCTTTCAGGAGTCGACCAGCTGGTGTGGGCAGCACCAGGACCTCAAGGGGGACACTGCAGCTGGATCCTGGGCAGGGCCATGCCACCACTGTCTTCCCTAAGATGTCCCAGCATGAACAGGTCTGACAGTGCAAGCAAATGGGGAGCCTTTGACATCGAGAGTGAACGAAAAGTTGAAGCATGGTGTCAGCTGTGATGCATGTTGAAAAGCAAATTTTTGAGATCACAGGTACAAGTGCTCAATTTGCTACGATTACAATCTTTATGCATCTTGGTATGAAAATGGTGTGACCACGACAAGGTTTACAACTGACCACTCAATGCAGTGCACAGGAATGAGGACAGGAATGGATTCGTACGCTGCTGGGGAAGCTTTCTCTGAAGGGCAGCCACAGTCTCTCACTGGTCCCTGTTGTGGGAAAATGGGCTATACAAAAACATCACTTGAAGAACACGTACTTCTGAACACTTAGAAACATCCACAGAAATGATTTGTTCAATACATGCAGCGTGACCTGGAGGTGATCCTGATCATGTTATGATGACTCTGCAGCTCATCCTACACTTGCACCCAGAGCCCCTAAGTGAGCGTTGGATGAATAGAGTGATGTCTGACATGTACGTAAAATGTTTCCCCCTGTCCGGGGACTAAGAGGTCCTCGTGCTCATAGATCAAACATGTACTTTACAAGCAGTTCCACTGGTGGCCTTGCTTCTTCTCAGAGTGCATATTCTCCAAGTAATAGGGAAACCATGGACCCTGGAGCCAAGCCTTTACCTCAGCTGTCAGGAGTGAGACACTCGGCAGGAGGGCAGGTGAATTCTTCAGTTATAACAACTGCACATGCAGCTGCAACTAGAATGGCAGCATGCCAGGTAGCATGGCAACAACTGGAGACTTCACACAATGCAGCCTGGTACACTAACACAAGTAGAGTACCTACTACCATCACACAATCCACAGCACCAACCAACACCGCTACTACAGAGAGGAGTCCGCCAGTGGTCCACAATTCTCAGTGTCTTTTAACAAGGCTGCGACACAGACAGCAGCCTGTTTGCCCATGAGCTCCTTCTGTCCACTTTAGTGCATGAAGAGAGAATGAATGAGGAGAGATGACACATTTTGAAGCTGTGGGCTGTGCAGATATTACACCTTCAGGTGTTGCTTTAGAAAACCTAAAGTTCAGAGATTGGAAAGGGAAGTGAACCTCCACCACCTGCTTTTTGATGGCATCCCAGTCTGCAGACAGCGCCCCCTCAGTGCTGTGTGTGCCAAGGAAAGTGGACACAACGATCCTGGGTGTGTTTGGTAATTGCCACTCTTGTTACCTTGTGTACCTTCAAAAGGAAGAGAGAAAAGAGATACGATAACCATTTCCATAACTAATTTTTACTTCTATCAGGTAAACATAGGTAGCAGGGCAGGGAATTCTTTGTTTCCTACACCTTGACATGCAAAAGGCTCTCCTAATATTCCCCATTCAAACTGAAAAGGAAATTGAAATCTCTAAGGCAGCTGCTGGGTGTATTTATGAATATTAATTAACAAAAACTGCTTGGATGGTTTACTTTAAAAAAAAGTAATCAATCAATAGAAATGATCATGCAGCTTCCAGGCTCAGTCTCAGAGGCCAGGAGCGTCAAACAGGGGCCACTACCCCACCAGCGCCCCTATTACTGCACCACGACGACCCACCCTTGCTTTCTTCAGCTTTACTTGCTGACCTACTTTCAGGACTCCTGATTTCCCATATAACAGAGCGTATTCTAATGAAAACCAGATCCAGAGTCTTACTGTAAAAGTGGCTAGATTACAACATCAATTGAACTCTCAACCTCAAATGGCAACGTGACATGAAAGTGAGGGTGCTCACTGGAGAGACATGGGATTCTGAAAGTTGGGATGGGGTCACATGAGCAGATGATCAGAAAGCTGGAGACAGTGAGCGAGTCCCTCGATGCCCTTGAACCATTTCTTCCAACAGAAGCAGCCTCTGAGACCTCTTTGAAGAGATGACTCCATCTTTGTCTGCAAAGCCACTCTCCCCAGTAAAATCCCATCTGTTCCACTCACCATCAGTGAGCTGAACCTACTTGTCTAAGAATCTCTGAGATGGATAGTAGCTGACAGAGTACCGTTGGTAAATGTTTTACATTTCGGACTATCTGGAGAAGACATTTTTGCATTTAGCTTTATCACTAGTGAAGTCCAAACCAAACTCAAACTCACTGCCATTGAATGGATGCCAAATTACAGCGGTTCTATTGAACAATGCAAAACTGCTCCTATGAATTTCCGGAACTCACTCTTCACAGGAGTAGAAAGCCCTTTCTCCCAAGAGCAGCTGGTGGTTTCAATTTGCTAACCTTGAGGCTAGTAGCTCAATGCATGACCACTATGCCACGGGTGCTCCCCTGGGGGCTCCTGGTACCATTATTACTTACCCTTCAATAATCAATAATCATACAGATTCCCCAGCTTACTGTGTATTAGAAAAATAAGCACATTGGTTCTAATTTTTTATCTACATTTTTTTAATTAGTAAAGTTAAATATTTTCCATTTTAATTTATACTTAAAGTTACTGTATATTATAAAAATTACTGTGCTAGAAAACTCAAGTCATTCTTTTACATTCACTTATTTCCTGAGAAGTATATGTAAGAATGACTATTTAAGAGTATATGATAATGATACAAGGAGTATGAAGTTGGATATGTATGAGTTTGCTGATATGGGTCAACTAAACAGAAACCCTTACTTGAGTGTTTCAGTTTAAAAGTCAGAAAAGGATCTGATAGCTTATCTGGTTGGATCCCTGAAGCATGGATGAAGTAGCAGCCTACAGGAAATCAAACTGAAATGTCAGACCTGCATTGGTATACTGATAGCAAGAAGAGATAAAAAGATTCAGGAAAGCCATACTTTTACAAATACAAATAACTATCTTAGTTATCTAGTTATCTAGTCCCACTTAAGTAGAAATGCCACAAGTAGATTGACTTTAATAAACAAATTTATTTCCCACAGTTTAGGAGGCTCAAGCCAAAACCAAGTTCACTACAACTAAATCAATTCCAGCTCTCAGTGACCTTGAAGGCAGAGTAGAATTGCCTCTGTGGTTTCCGAGGTTGTAATGTTACAGGAGCAGGAAGCCTAGTCTTTCTCCCACTGAGGAGGTGGTAATTTGCAATTGCTGACCTTGTGGTTAGCAGCCCACGTCCAAAATTCAGGGCACTGGCTCTAGAGAAAGGTCCTTGTCTCAGAGAACAACAAGTGATCCAAAACCGATGAGGAGGAGGATGCAGGACAGTGGTTCTCAACCTTCCTAGTGCCACAACCATTTCACGCAGTTCCTCGTGTTTTGGCCACACCGCACCACCACCACCACATTTTTGTTGCTACTTCTTAACTGTAATTTTGCTACTGTTATGGATCCGATGAACCCTGTGAAAGGGTCGTTTGAGGCCCAAGGGGGTTATGACCCACAGGTTGAGAACTGCTGGTGCAGAAGGTCTGGTATGGCTTGATCAAGGGCAATGTAACTAAGAGGAATTACTGAAACCCAAATAAAGGCTCAACTGGAACAAAAGGAAATAGAGGAAAGAACTAGGCGGCAAAGGGCTTTTACCGAGACCTAAATACAAGCATGTACCTGTGTAAATATATTTCTTTATGATGATGGGATGAGGAAATAGATCTAGGTGCACATATTTATAGGTTTAGTGTTAAGGCAGCAGATAGACATTGGGCCTCTACTCAATTACTCCCTCAACGCAAGAACACTTTGTTCTAATAACCTGGCATTTCATGATGCTCACCTTTCCGACATGATCACTGAAGACAAAATGGGTACACAAGTCAATGTAGTGAAGAAAACTGATGGTACCCGGCTATCAAAAGATAAAGCATATGGGGTCTTAAATGCTTAAAGATAAATGAGCCACCATGTAGTTGAGAAGCAACAAAGCCCATATGGAAGCACACCAGTCTGTGTGATCATGTAGTGTCAATAGGATTAGGTATTATGCATCAAAGGAACAAAAATTCCTATCACTGTGAATGAGGAGGAGTGCTAAGTGGAGACCCAAAGCCCATCTGTAAGCAACTTGACATCCCCTTACAGAAGGGTCACGGGGAAGGAGACAAGCCAGTCAGGGTGCAGTATGGCACTGATGAAACATACACTTTCCTCTAGTTCTTTAATGCTTCCTTACCCCCAAATTCTAACTTACAAATGGCTAGACCAAAGGATGTGCAAGGGTACAAAGAAGAGCTGGAAACACAGGGATACCAAGACAGATAAACCCCTCAGGACCAATATTGAGAGTAGCCATACCAGGAGGGGAAGAGGAAGGTGGGGGAGAAAAGGGGAATCAATCACAATGATCTACATATAACCCCCGACAACAAAAAAGTTTGTGAAAGGAGACATCGGACAGTGTAAAAGTAAAACATGAAGGAGGGGGGTGGGGAGAAGGTGGGGAAAAAATGAGGACCTGATACCAAGGGCTCAAATAAAGAAAAAAATGTTTTGAGAATGATGATGGCAACAAATGTACAAATGTGCTTGACACAATAGATGTATGTATGGATTGTGGTAAGAGTTGTACGAGCCCCCAGTAAAATTATTTTTTTTAAAAAGAAAGGTTCTTGTCTCTTGTGAACTTCTATTCCCGGGAAATCTTCATGTGGCTTAGCATCTCTCTTCTCCAGATTTCCTTACTAGTTTATGTTCTAATCTCTGTCATGTCTCAAAAGAGATTGGCTCAAGATACACCCTACACTCAACCTGTCTCATGGAAACAGCAATGACAATCCATGTCTGAGCAGGATTACAACCACCTGAGCAGAGGTTAGAATTTAAAGCACATTTTTGGAGAACACAGTTCAATCCCTAACACACACCGACAGCAGCGTCACAGGAGCTTGGGCTAAACAGAAAGAAAAGTAGTTCTGTGACGAAAGAGAGTCACTGAAGAGAAGAGCTAACAAGTTGAAGTAGATCATAAGCTACATGCACAGCCTAGAATCTGCAAATACAGAAGCAGATCAATAAAAATAATAAGCGCTTTGTGGAACAACTATGTACCCTTACCGGCAGTCATATGTCACAGTCTTATTAGGGCATAAATATGAGTATTCCTGTACAGCACTTAAGTGTATCAAGCCTTTTTATTTTCAGATGAAATATTACCTTCATCCACAGTACTTCAAGCATCCCTGGACGCATTACTATTTCCCAAATCAAAAAGCAAACTCTTTCTTGGTCTCTACCTCTCTAAAACCTCAATCTCCACAATCTATCCTTTGCCAAGCTTCAATCATTTCCTCCGACAGTTTTTTTAAACGGTTTTGTTGGCATATAATTCACACGGCATACAATTCAGCAGTTCAAACATATTCGGAAGATATTGACAATCATCATCACTACCAATCTGAGAGCATTTTTTTCTTGTGCCCACTGCTATTAGCTCCCCACTCCCCCCACCTCCCCTGCCATGCCCCCAAGGAACCTTCAATCCAGTTACTGTCTCTAAAGACTTAACTGTCCTGGATTTCATGTACAGAAAAACATACCAACATAAAATCTTAACCTTTTAAACTAACAATAACAAAGTAAAACAGATAAATTATCTCCAGCAGTTTTATTTTTGCTGTCAAGGAAGTTGAATTGTCAGGATGAGTCGAGCTCCAAAGAAGTAAAAAAATAAAAAATCTCCAAGTGGCTTAAGCAAGTACAGGTTTTGGAGGGGCTGGTGAGGTGAAGGTGTCTGACTGGCCTGAGTTGGGGCCTAAATATTTCCATCTAAGCATGCTTCCTGGCACAGCTTCAGGCTCATGCTAGGGGCAGCTAGCTGCTGCTGCAGCGCCAGAGACTCACAGCTGCATGCAGCCCCAGCAAGGCATCCATCCATGAGTTGCAACTTCTAAAAAGCAAGTATTACTACTAGATTCAAAACCTGCCCCCACCTTTTTTTTTTTTTTTTAGTTTTTTGAGCATCACTGCCCAAAACCTGCCTTTTAAAATACTGCACAGGATGAGCAATGTAAAACAAATCCCCTACCTAGACTAGACTCAGCATGCATTGATCACTGGCTATATGCTAGGTCCTGAGGGAACTGCACTGAAGCCTACTCTGCACGGACCAGGTCTGCATCAGGCTCCATCCCTCCCTGAGTACTGCTCCTGCTCCAATGATCCAGACATGACCACAGTCAAACAGCTCTCTTAACAGTCCATCACAAGTGCCCTGAATCCACCTCCAAAAGAGAGGGAGTGAGCCCCTTCAGTGTGGATGCATTTGATTACCCAGTTTCCTTTCACCAAGTTCAAGTCGGAGCCAGCTGAGAAATGCATCCTGGGGAAGGGCACAGACAGCAATGGGGGCAAAGAAAAAGAAGTAGTGGTTATGAGGAAAAGGCACGGAGGTAAAAGGAATTCCAGACAAACGCCTAGGAGCATCGCAGCCGGATGTGAACAGAACACCACAGCAACACAACCACTGACTGGACTCTGCAAGCACACCTCACTGTCTTACCCTCATCCTCCTCTCTGGTCCGTCTTAACAGCGCCAAGTCCTCAAAAAGCACAGATAAGCAATTAACACCCGAAAGGTGGGATTGGAAGAAGACACATTACTTTTGTAGCATTTGAGGATTTTGGAAAATGCAAATCCGTGAAAGAAAGACTGCCTGCTGGCTGACTAGGGTGCAGAGAAACAAGTGTTCCACAGTTCCAGAGGGCAATTTGGTTAAGTTCGTCTCCAACAAGCCGTCATACAGAAGAAAGGACAGTAAACACTCACGAGCATCAAGTCGATGTCCACTCACGGCCACCCTAGAGGACAGGGCAGAACTGGCCCTGGGAGCTGCTGAGGCTGTAACTCTTTACAGGAGTAGAGTTACCTTGGAGCAGCTGGTGATCTGCTTAGAACGGCTCGCCTTGCAGTTAACAGCCTAGTGAGTAACCACTACGCCACCCGGCTCCTCACAGGAGATGACACGACTTATCTGTGGAATAGCATGCAGAATTGTACACCCAGATAAGAGGACAGTATGCAGGTCTTAAAGCAGTGAACATTTCAGATGTTGGAAAATGCTCACTGTATAACAGGTTTCAAAATAAAAGTAGATTATAAAATAAAAGTATTTATAAGATTATAAGTAGACTATAAGAAACCCATATTAAAAAAAGGAATCTGTATACAGTATGGATTGTGATGAGTTGTACAAGCCTCCAATAAAATGATTTTTAAAGAAAACATACAGCATGATCCTAAATTTATTTTAAATACCTACTAAATATACATACACATATTCACATATATAAACATATATGTAGAGAGATTTTTTAAATGCTGGCGAAGTATAGCAACATGTGGAGAGAGTGGCTACCCTTGGGGAACTAAAATAAGATACCTTCTTTACTTTCTCCTTTGTGCGTTCATAATGACTATATGGCCTAGGTAATCAAAGAGAAAATGGTACATGGAGAAAATCTCAAATGTACACAATATAGGAAAACACATATATTACATTTTTTAAAATTCCCAAAATAAAGAGACAAAACTTCTGCGTTTAAGGGTTTAACCTTGCGATCTCTAGAAAAGTCACTTATTTAGAACACAGCATTCCCCAAAGATGTCAAATAAGAAGATATTTTTAGGGTAACTTCAGACTGCATCCCAATTACCTGCTGCAAGCTCTCTGAATCACGGTTAGATGTTTGAGACACCAATGAAATGGACTCTGTGCTGGAATCCTAAGGCACCCACACTGTAAGGCTCAGGAAAGAGAAAGGCCATAGAAAATATATGCATGCACAATGTCACGAACTTCTATCAACCAAATAGTATTCATAGATTTACACTTTGCCTTTTAAAACACTATACAGGAAATTACAATATAAAATAAAACCTTACGAGACTGAACTCCCAATGTAAGCATTTCCTCATTATGTGCTAGATCCTAGGGCAGTGGTTCTCAACCTTCCTAATGCTGTGACACTTTCATACAGTTCCTCATGTTGTGGTGACCCCCCCAACCACAAAATTATTTTCATTGCTACTTCAAAATTGCTGTAATTTTGTTACTGTTATGAATCATGTAAATATCTGATATGCAGAATGTATTTTCATTGTTATAAATTGAACATAATTAAAGAAGTGATTAGTCACAAAAAATATGTAATTACATATTGTGAAATATGTATTTCTAATTACAAATAAATGAAATTTTGTATTGAAGCATGATGTGGCACAGGTAAGCATCTTCAGGTACTCATATGTGGGCATATGTGCATGTGGTAGTCATGTAATTGTGTCAATTTGAGGATTAGGAGTGTAGGGGTGGAGTCTGGCCTGTCAATCTGGAGATAGCCAATGAGATCTCTATGTGGGCATGACTTTCTCCTGAGAATTCTGGGAACTCTTGCGGTATTTCCCATCGGAGGTGGGAATCAGTGGCTTGGAACCACTCTATTGACAAGACATAAAGCAGAATCCCTAGAAAAGTCACTTATTTAGAACACAGCATTCCCCAAAGATGTCAAATAAGAAGATATTTTTAGGGTAACTTCAGGAGAATCCCAAAGGAGAAGCTAATGGGCTTACCCTGATGGAACCAGACCTCTGAAGCCAGAAAAGTCACAGAGAGAACCCTGCCAGCGCTGAGATCCTTCTACCACCACTGGATCCACAACACTTTGCACCCACTGGCCTATGATTGTCCTAGCATCACCGCATGTGCTTCATGAGTCTGAAGAGAACTTATGGATTAGTATCAGACATACGGGCTAATATCGGACTGGGCTGGGTTAGGATGCTTTCTCAATGTTCTATTCCTTTTGTATAAAAACCTCTCCCTTATAAACACATGCATGTTTATAAATTTGTTTCTCTAGTCTACCTGGACTAACACAGTGCATGTGCGCGGACCCGTCTGGGGACAAACAGAGAAGCAAAGTCTTGGTTCCGAAGACCATCGGAAATATGTGTTTTCTGATGGTCTTAGGTGACCCCTGTGAAAGGATCGTTCAACCCCCAAGTTGAGAACCACTGTTCCAGGGTTATAATGATAAAGACAAATTTCTCTTCAAGAAACTTCATACCCTGGGGCAAAAAAAGATATAATTCAGCATAATCTAGTTGGGTTGGGTACCAGCTTCAGAGAGAGAGAGACAGCAGCACTTATATCTCACAAAGCTGGAGAAAGCATCAAAGTGAAGGTGAGGCTTGTGCTGTTGAAGCTGGCATTCCCTAGGCATAGAAAGGTAATCAGGACCTGGGGCAAATTATAAATCAAGCTGAGCAAAGCCACAAAGGAGAATTAGAGATTTGTCTGGATGAGGGTAAATTGTCCATTATATCTAGAAAGCAGGTAATATAGAGAAAATGTCAAAAAGAAATCAGTTAAAGTTTGGCGCCTTGTCCTTCTTCTTGTACATGAAGTTGAAACTGGAGTTAACAACTTTTTATTCCACACGCTTCCTTATCAAGAGCTGAACTGTATTCCTCCCACCCACCCATCCCACCTCTCAAAAAACATGTGTCTTATCAAATTCTAACCTCGTTGCCTGTGGTGAGGAGCCCTGGTGGCCTAGCAGGCTACACACTTAACTGCTAACCACAAGGTCAGTGGTTTGACTCCACCAGCCGCTCTGAGGGAGAAAGATGAGTCTTTCTGTTCCCGTAAAACCCACAGGGGCAGTTCTAACCAGGCTTTCAGGGTGGCTTGCCTGGGAATCCACTGGATGGCAGCAAGTTTTTTGAGTTATGCCTGTGGTCATTCTTGGGAATGGGGTGTCTCTGCTATGGTAATTAGACCAGATGATTATAGGGTATGTCTTAAATCGATCCTTTTTGAGATATGAACGAGATTAAACAAGCGAGGGAAACGAGAATGGGGAGGAGATGCGAGCCACAAGACTGCCCAGGAGCAAGGCAAGAGACAAGGTTCTTCCTTCCTCTGGAGAGAGCAGCGGGAGAAAGCCTTCCTCCAGAAGCAGAGCCCTGAGTCTGCATTTCTGGTCTCCTATCAGTGAGAAAAATGCATTTCTGTCTGCTAGAGCCACCCACTTGTAGTATTTCTGCTCTGGCAACACTAGATAACGGACACGGACTTCAGTACCAGGAGCAGGTGCTGTGCTCTAACATACCTACACTGGGGTAGTAATTTTGAAATTGGGTAATAATAGAGACTGGAAGAGTTTTAAAGTGATTAATAGTAAAAGCTTAACTTGCCTAAGAGATTACTGATAGAATTATGGGCAGCAAAGGCAATTTGGTAATGGTTCTGAAGAAATAAGCAGAGCTGGATAAAGTTGCTATGGTCCTACAGAATAATTATGGTACCAGTAACAGAATGTTGCTAGAAAAGGGGGGTGCTACATGTGTTTCTTGTGAAAATTTTAAAGAAAATAATAAACATATGACTGAATAATGGAGGTTGGGCAGCACAACACTTCTTATGCTATAGCTTAGAACTTGTTTGAATTATGTTGAAATAATTTGGTAGAAGATAGAACTTGCAACTTGAATTTGTGTATCTGATGAATTTTTTATACGATTTCTATTTTAAAATGTCTTTAACATCTATTTTTACTAAAAAATTTTAACAGTTGAGTTGGCATGTAAGTCATATCATTCAATAGTTTGAGCATATTAAGAAAGGTTATACATGGCTGATGAAATATCTAAGCAAGATCTTTTAAGGAGTCTTTTAAGCAAGTCTTTTAAGGAGTGGCTTCTCTTTGCCACTTAGGGTAAAGGAAAAAAATAGACAAAACATAATCTTCAAAATTAATAATAGAACTCCAATTTTTCTCACTTGTAATGAAAATGTCTACCTTATGGCTATTCTGCCCTGTACTTTGGAAAAAGATAACTTGTAATTCAGATTTCATAGTATTTTAATTTTTAAATTTTTTTTGAATTTTTTTTGGGGGGGAGGCATCACTGCCCTCAGGATGTGGGAGTGGGAGGCCCAGCCTTTCTCCGTGGAGCTGGAATCGAACCTCCATCCCAGTGGGCCGCAGGCCCACGCACAACCACTATGCCACCTGGGCTCAGCCCCAGATTTCATAGTATTTTAAACCAAAGAATTTTGCTCCAAGATAGAATGTGTAAAGTCTTACCTGTATTTGATTTAGATGATACAAAAGATGAGTTTGAGGATGTGAAAGTCACTTAAGACTCTGGGGATAATGCCAAAGGTGCATGTGTTTTGCACGAGGCTTGTGTGTGGCAAGGACATGAATATTTGGGGGGCAAGGGTGGAATGTTATGGTTGGAATTGGGTCCACTAAAAATGTGTTGTAAATCCTAACCTGTGGTTATGCCTGTAGTTATAATCCAATTTCGAAATGGGTTGTCTTTGTTCTGTTGTATATGTTACCTTGAAAAGCAAATGAAATTTTGAAATATAAAAGAGATTAAAACATAAACTTAACAAGGGGAGTCTGGGAATGAGAGATCACCCAAGAGCTAAACTCAGAAGAGACAAAGACCTTTCTCGAGACCCAAAAAGTGAAAACCTTCCCTGAGAGCCAGCAACATACACTCAAGACTTTTAGCCTCTTACTTGTGAAAAATAAATGTTTGCTAGTGCCACCAGCACTCAGTAACCAAGATGCTTGAAAGTAAAGTCATGAATACCTCTTGACACCTTCCTAATGCTGAGACCTTTTAATACAGTTCCTCAAGCTGTGGTGACAATCCCCCCCCAAGCCCCAAAATTATTTTCGCTGCTACTTCTTAACTGTAGTTTTGCTACTATTATGAATCATGTGAGAGGGTTGTTCAACCCCCAAAGGGGTCACGACCCATAGGTTGAGAACCGCTGTGACTTAGCAGCATCTTTCCTCCTTGCTAGAGTCTCTTACATGCAGACGTAGACCACAATCTGACCAGAGGCTCTATCCCATCCACCAACACTATCAGGTTCACAAGGGTGGCAGAGTAAGTCACCTAGTAATTTGTATTCAAACACAACTTAGCAAAATCTATCTGTTTATATGCTGGACACTTTCCTCTAAACAATAAAATGATTTCCTGTGCTGTTCAACATTTTCATTGGCCACTTGGGAAAAGACAGAAGATAAAGTTAGCAATCGTATAGAGAAAGCTAAAAGGAAAAGATAGTATGTGGGGTCAGAGATTTAAACTTCAAAAAGACCTGACAGGTTACACTGGCAAGTTAAATACATTGAGCTGAAATGTAGTAAAAGAAATAAATATCAAATTCTTTTAAAATGAAGGAATTATTTATTGTTGTAATATCAATTGTACACATTCAGGGTGGGGGAAGAGTGTCTGTCACCTATGCTGCTATTCCACAAATGGGTGTGGCTTTGCACACATTTATTTTCTCTCCGTTTAAGAGGCTAGAAGTGCTAACTCAGGGCTTCAACTCTTACGGGTAGGGTTTGGATCCCCGTGTTGGATCTAGGGGAAGGTCCTTGTCTCCTCAGAGCTTCTGCTCTTGGGCAATCTCCATGTGACTTGGCATCTCTCACACTTCTGTCTCTCTCGCTGGCTTATTTAATCTCTTTTATAGCTCAAAGAAAGATTGAAGATGCGGTTGCTGCTGTTGTGTGCTGTTGGGGGGGGGGGGTCCCAGCTCAAAGAGACCCGATGTACAGCAGAACAGAACACCACCCGGCCCCATGCCAGCCTCACAATGATCCTGATGGATTTCATTTTATTCCTTATACATTTTATAACCCAGCTGCTCAAAAATCCTCCTACTAAGCCTATCTTATTAACATAACAAAGACAATCCATTCCCCAAGCAGCACCGCAGGCATTATCTTATGGTTAGCTGCTGCCAGGTCTGTTCTGACTCACAGAGTACTGCCACACAAGACCCTGCCTGGACCTGCATCACCCTCATGGCTGTAATTATATTTGAGCCCTTGTTGCAACCACGGTGTCACTCCAGCTCTCTCAGGATCTTCCTTTTTTTTTTTTTTTTTTACTGATCTTACAGCATATTTTATCAAGCATAATGGCCAGTCCCAAGGACTGGTCTCTGTTGATAATATGTCCAAATAATATGAGACAAAGTCTCACCATCTTTGCTTCTAATGAGCACTCTGGCTGGACTTTGTCCAAGGCAGATCTGTTGGTTCTTGTGGCAGTCCATGGCAATTTCGATATTTTTCACCAGCACCAAATTCAAATACATTAATTCTTTGGTCTCCTTTATATTCAGCGTCCAACTTTCACATGCACATGAGGAGACTGGAAATACCATGGTCAGGTGCACCTTAGTCCACAAAGTGACACCGAAGCTTTTCAGTGGATTAAGGAACTCGTCTGCTGATTGTCCAATGCAGTATTTGTTTAGTTTCTTGACTCCTGCTCCACAAATACTGACTGTGGTCCAAACAACATGAAACCCTTGACAACTCCAGTCTACCAGTCCAGCTGTGAGAAGTTACACTGACTTACACTACACGCTGAAGGCTGACGTCTTTGTTCTTTATCAGCAAGTGCAAGTCCTCCTCGCTTTCAGCAAGTACGGTGTGTCATCTGAATATCAACCATGGCGTTCTTTTCTAGTGAAAGGTCTTTCTTGGTGATGTGTCCAAAGAAAGTTAACCAAGTCTTGCCATTCCCGCTTCTAACGAGTATCCTGGCTGCATCTAAGACCAATTTGTTTTCTCTTCTGGCATCCCAAAGTAAAACGGGCAGCAAACAGTCCCAGCTCATGGGAGCACATGTAGGAAGCGTGACCATGTCACAAGCGTTACTTAAGTGTAAACCAACGTAGGTCAGCAAATGCACCAGAAACAGCCAGTCTGAGTCATACTACACTACTTGGCGCCCTGGGGGTAAGTGTGCTCTGCATAGGGCTGCTAACCATAGTCAGCAGTTTGAAATCACTAGGGACCCCTATGGAGAAAAACAAGGATTTCTACCCCCCAAGAGCTACAGTGTCAGGAACGACCAGGGCAGTTCTAGCCTGGCCTACACAGTGGCTACGAGCCAGAACTGACTCCATGACATGAAGAGACATAGAGTAAATGCTTTTTAAATCATTTTATTAGGGATTCACACAACTTTTTGTTTGTTTGTTTGCTTTGTTTGTGTTTTTGGGGGGCATCACTGCTCTCTGGTGGTGGTGGTGGCCCAGCTTTGCTCCTGTGGAGCCGCTGCTGGAATTGAACCTCCATCCCAGTGGGCCGCAGACCCGCGCACAATCACTACGCCACCGGGGCTCAGCCAACTTTTTTTTTTTTTGAGTCATACAACTCTTTTTAAAAAATCAATTTATTGGGAGCCCATCCACTCTTAGCAAAATTCATCCATTCATTCATTGTGTCAAGCACATTTGTACATTTGTTGCCACCATCATTCTCAAAACATTTTTCTACTTGAGCCCTTGGTATCAGCTCATTTATCCCCTCCATCCCCACCCCCTCTCCCTTATGAACACTTGATAATTTATATTCATTACTTTTTCACATTTTACAATGCCCAAAGTCTTCCTTCACCCACTTTTCTGCTGTTCATCCCTCAGGGAGGGGGTTGTAAGTAGATCCTTATCATCGGTTTCCCCTTCCTACCCCACCTTCTCTGTACCCTCCCAATTCCTGCACCCTACCACTCTCACTACTGGTTCCTGAGGGGTTCATCTGTCCAGGATTCCGTGTGTTTCCAGTTCCTGTCTCTACCAGTGTACATGCTCTGGTCTGGCTGGATTTGTAAGGTAGAACTGAGATCATGTTGGGAGTGGGGGGGAGGAAGCATTTAAAAACTAGAGGAAAGTTACACGTTTCACATTGTTGCTACACTAACTGGCTGGTTTGTCCTCCCAGCAACTCTTCTGTAAGGGGGTGTCCATCTGCCTACAGGTGCGCTTTGAGTCCCCATCCTGCATTCCCCTACATTCACAATGATATGATTTTTTTGTTGTTCTTTGAAACCTGATGACCTGATCCCATTAACACCTCCTAATCACACAGGCTGGTGTGTTTCTTCCATGTGGGCTTTGTTGCTGCTCAGCTAGATGGTTCCTTGTTTATCTTCTATCCGTGAAGACTGCAGACGCTGTGTCTTTTGATAGCTGGGCACCATCAGCTTTCTTCACCACATTTATTTTTTGTGTGAGTCCGGGTAGACTAGAGAAACAATTTCATAAACACACATATGTATATAAGCGAGAGGTTTATGTATTGACAGGCTAGACTCCACCCCTACACTGTTAATCCTCAAATTGACACTAAATTACGTGACTGCTGAAGACATGCAGGTGCGTAAGTATGACAATCGTGTCTGGAAGGTGAGTATCATGGAATGCCTGTTTAATACAGCAACGTGTTCTTGCATTAAGGAAGTACTTGAGTGGCGGGTCAATGTCCATCTGCTACCTTAATACTAAACTGTAAATATATCCGCACAGATGTATTTCCCCATCATTATACATAAATATATTAACATATGTATATGCCTGTATGTAGACCTCTATAAATGTCCTTTGGCTCTGAGTTCTTTCCTCTATTTACTTTTATTTTTCTCTTGTCCCACTATCATGCTCAGCCTTCATTTGGGTTTCAGTCATTCCTCTCCGTTACGTTGCCCTTGATCAAGCCCTACCAGGTCTCCTACACCCTCCTCGTCATTCATTTTAGATCACTTGTTGTTCCCTTGTCCCTGGGTTTGTTAACACCCACTTCCTTTCACCTGCGTCCCCTTCTCCCATGTCCCCCCAGGAGCCATCAGTCCCGTTGTTTTCTCCTCCAGATTGTTTATCCCGCCTATCTTACCTAGATAGATCTGTAGAGATAATAACACGCACAAAAACAAGACAGAGCAAAACAAAGCAACAAAACAACTAAAAAAACAAAAACAGAAAAGCCTATTAATAGTTTAAAGTCTGTTTGTTGGTCTTTAGGAGTGTTTTCCAGTTAAATCTATGGGGGGGGGGGGAGGAAGGGTGACACACCCTAGCCCCAAAGTCCATTTTTGGTACTCCCGCGGGAATTCCTTGCTGTACTCCCCTTGCTGTTCTGCTGTACCCCCTTAGCGTTTGCCTCGGTGTGGTGGGGTCAGAATGAGCACAACTCCTGCCCTGTGCCTCCAGTGTTGCCCCTGTAGCGCTATGGGTCAATAAGGGATGTCGTGTCTCCTGTGGAGCCGACCCCCTGGTCCTCTCTGTGCACTGACTGACCTGAGCAATAATATCATCCTCAGGACTTGGTAGACCATGATGTACTCCCCTCTCTCTCCCTCCCCCTTTGTTTGCTCCCGTGAGCTCTGATCAGACAGGCCCCTCTCCCTCAGCTGTAACGTCAGTGCTGTCCTCTGAAGTGAATCCACATGGTTGGGATTGGGGCTAGCCCCTCAGACCTCTCTATTGGTTCCTGTGCTAGTCTGGGTAGACTAGAGAAACAAATACCTGAAACTCGTGTATATAAGAGAGGGTTTTATACAAAGGGTAAGTCTATGTACATTAAGAAAGCATCCAACTCAGTGCCTCCAACCCATAAGTACAACATTAGCCCATGTGTCCGACAACCATCTACAAAGGCCTCCTAACTCAGAAAACACAGGCAAGGATGCCGACGGCAGGAGGGAAGCCGCATCAGTGAGCGTGTCAGCATCTCAGCACTGGCAAGGGTCTCCCACAGCTGCTCCAACACCCAGGGCTGCATCAGGGTAGGTCCATGTGGCTTCTCCTCAGGGATGTCTTGCAGGAAGTGAGCCTTGTCAGCTGAAGCAGGGAACTGGCTAAGGCAGCTGCACCCTGGTCCCACCATCAGAGAGCAAGAGAGCAGAGAACAAAAGGCAAGGCTCACCGCACCATTTCTCTCTGCCCTTCAATGAACCCCACATGTGTTTATCAGCCAAGGTGGCACAAAAACCTTAACTATCACAGTTCCCTGCTTCATGCCAATATACTGCATGCACGTCTTGGAGCACTGGGTTGAAGTCTGGTCCCCCTTTCTCTGTGGAGACATAAACAGCACCCTCATCTTGGGTGGGTTTGTGCCCTTGTTCCCCTGCTACCCATGTCTTTCCCCCCCTTCCATTTCAGTTGGTTGCCATATGCATCTCTGGATTTGGTCTGGCCCCTGCCATACTACCTGGGCCCCACGCCAGAAATGTCATATAATAAACATGTAATGAATGCTACCTATTTCAACTTTATTGTTTTGGGAACCTTAGCCCATATCATCCCTAAGATACTTTAATAATAAAATTTTATTAATTAAGGAAAGATGGCATGCAGCTCTTATGTAAAGCAGCAGAAAAGAGACATTAAAAATTATAAGGAATAATTTTCCTTTTTTGGGGGGGGGAGAGGGGGGCCATCACTGCTCTCCGGTGGTGGCAGTAGGAGGTCCAGCCCCACTGCTGGAATTGAACCTCCATCCCAGTGGGCCGCAGTCCCACGCACAACCACTACGCCACCGGGGCTCAGCCCCTCATTTTCCTTTTCAATAAATAAGTAAGACTGTTCAAATCACAGCTGTCCTGAAAGTGATGAAGACATTGTCCCTAAATGTATCTGAATAAAGGCCAAATGACATTGCAAGCATGGCATTAAATCCGTGTGTGAAGCTCTGTTTATCATACTCTGTTTTATCAATGTGGGTTCTAACTCATCAGCAAGAGTGTGTGAATGAGTCTTGAAGGAAGAATGAGGGACAGATGGGAGCAGGGGTTTGGGATTTTATCTCACTGTAGATAAGTTGGAGAACAGGAAGCTTCAGAATGACATTTCCCAACCTAGTAATTATCTTTGCTAGAGTATTCCAATGTGTGAAATAGCAAGTCAACTACAAGTCCTAGGGCCACAGCTAGACAATTTGGCAACGTACTTAGAAAATTTTGTAAAGGTTTCCAGAGCATTTATGTGCAAAAAGGATTTGGGGCTTGAGGGTGTGTTTTGTTGAGCTATATATTGCTTTTTCATATAAAATCTGTCAAGTGAGAGTATGCAAGGGCTTAAGAGCACATAATCATAAACAGGTTTGCTCGGTAAAAGCCTAACAGTGGAAATTAAAGCCCTAATAGGGCATATCCGATAATGTTTATACATGGGGAATAACTTCAGTTCATACCTATAATCAAGAATAAAAACACAAGAATTCACAAAGATTAAAAAAACAAGCTATTTAAAAATTGAAAATCGGCACCAAATATGATAGTATAAAGCCTTTTAGACATTAATGACCATTCTTTGGAGCCTGTCATGCTTCAGAAGGTCTAAGAATGTTCAATCAAAATGGCAACTTAGCATGACATTTCCAAAACACATGTCTTATGCCACTGTGTAATAAAAGGAACTTTAACATTTGAGTAGTCTGTTAAACACTAGCTTGCCTATTAAAAATGTTGATTATCTCCTGTTTGCTTTACAGAACAAGAGATTGAAATAAATCTCCCTGGTTTGAAAAGGCATTCAACAAATATTTGCTAGATGTTACTTCTTTCACATCTACTAATCGAGTCTTAGAGAAGAGCAGTGGCACCCAGCATACTCCTCCTCCACGGCTCAGTCGACCATGACTCTGAGGGACCTACAGAGCAGGCTAGACCTGCGTCTGTGAGTCTCCGAGACTCTTCACAGCAGGAGAAAGCCTCATCTTTTTCCTAAACAGTGGCTGGGGGTGTCGGTTTTGAACTGCCTACTTTGGAGATGGCAGCCCAACTTGTAACCACGTTGCCACCAGGGCTCCTAACAAACTCCTCAGGGAAATATAAAAAGCTCCCTTCTGAACTTTCTGTGTCCGGGACCTAGATTCGCTATCGTTCTAAGTCATCAGATCCAGAGCACAAGAGTAAGTCCTGTTTTTAAAATGTCCTGTATAGAAAACGTAATTGCTGGACTATATGGTCCAGTTTAAACTGGGCTGTCTGCAGCGTAGGTCTCACCTTTTGAGCCAGACATTCTCTGATGGCAATTCCATCTAGAGACAACATGATATAATGAAAGACGCTTTGGTGTTTAGTCCTGACGTCTGGGCTCAACTCTCAACTCAGTGGGTTTAAGCTTAAGGGCCTGATAAGGTTCTAATTTCTCTAGATTAATGCTTCTTCCTCCTCTTTTTCCTAAAGAGCGGCTTTAAAAAAAAAAAAAGACGAAAGGAATTAAACAACGGGTGTAAGGTACAAATGTACTCCTAGACATGGGGGTCCCCTGTAAACATCAAATCCCTGAACAGAAAACATCAAGAGGAAGACGTGAGAAAGAAAGAAAAAAAAGAAATCAAGCATACCCTGGCTTTTAAAGACAAAATTAAGTCCTGGGCAAGTCACATCTTCTCTGTCCGCTAACAGGTGCCTTTGCCTCTCAGAACAGTGGTTCTCCACCTGTGGATCACGACCCCTGTGGGGGTTGAATGACCCTTTCACAGGGGCTGCCCGATTCACAGGCTCACAAGAGTGGCAAAATGACAGCGGAGAAGTAGCGACAAAGGTCATCCTATGGCTGGGGGTCCCCGTAACATGAGGAGCTGTGTGCAAGGGTGTGGCTTCGGGAAGGTTGAGAACCGCTGCGCTAGACAGCTATGGGCACTCTCGCACTGAAAGGCTTCCATGCTGGGGTTTCCACAGAGCAAGCAAGTACAAGCTGTCTCCAGAGCTGACCAGCAGACTGAGGGAGATGGGGCACAGAGGGCCTTTCAGATTTGGTCTCAGGGATGTATTTCCTCTCCAGGTTCTGTGCCACGAGATCTTTGTAGGTTATATTTTTTTGAGGTTGATAGGCATTTGGGGGGGGGGGGTGTGCAGTGAGTTTTTTTCCCCTATCTGGGACAAATGAAAGAAGGGAAAATCAGGTAAATATAAAACAGGAAACAGCATTTCTTTTCAAATTGGGGGTGTGCACAAATACTGCACTACAAAACTAAACTATGGTATCCCGTCTGGTGGTCCTGAGGAGAATTCCTTGTGTCAGTAGGCTTGCAATCACACCAGCCGGCCTTCCCCGGAGCCTCTGACTTCTGACATCGCTGCAGCTTTTTCACTCCAGGGGCTAAATTACAAGCATTCTTGTTTTATGGTTGGTGCTAACTGCTGCTGTGGTTACGGAAAGGCATTTTCTTGGTATTTGGTCTTTTTTATTTCTTGAGTTTCAGTACAATCAACACGGGGCAAAAATGGATTTTTTCACACTTAACCTAACACTTGGAACAGAAAACTTCTTGGAAAGGTAAAATAAAGGATGAAGGACCCAGGGCTTTGCAAGGATTTAAGGCAACAAAAAAGAAATGCAGATGGAAAGAAGATAAGGAGGCAAAACACGGGCCACACAGTCCAGCAAAAAGCCAGACCAAGCCAAACTCACTGCCACTGCGTGGATGCTGACTCCTGGGGACCCTACAGGATCGTGCAGAAGGGGCCCTGGGCGTTCAGAGAAGCAGAGCAGGGCAGTCAAGCACATTCCAAAAGGCTGTCCACTGCCAAGAAGGGCAAAAAAGGGACTAAGAGTCTCTCGGGTCTGGTTGCTTCATCCGTATCATAACGAGAACTTCAGGAGGGCTTAGGGAATGTACATGAAGTAACGACGGTGAGTCCCCGTTCCCCGAGGGGCCCATTCTAGAGGCCCAAAACCAGGTAGTTAGTTCTCTTCTCCCGGGGGGCCCTCCAACCCAGTCAGTCACAGAGTACTCGGGGAAGAGGAGAGATCAAGTATCACCACGGGCATTTTACACGAATAAGGCAAGCAACTGAAATATGCTATGACTGTACAGAATTCCTGCACTGCACGTCCACAGGATTTCAGAACCCTCACAAGAAGTGCGGAGGCCCAGCTGCAGAAGAGCAGCCCCTGCACTGCTGCAGCAGGAGGTTCTTCCATCAACAGCATCAGGCAGAAGGAAGCCCTCCTCCTCACACTGCCCCACACTGGTGGGAAGTTGGTGCACATTTTCCTGCTGGCTGTAAGGATTATGGGCTGGCAAGTAGAGAGAGAAACCTGTGCTCCAAATTGATCATAAAAATCAAAGCTGAGACACAAAGCAGTCCCTCCTGGGGACAACAATAACGGCTGGATTTTCAGGCTAGCTCTCACAGCAATTAAACAGATAACACAGCTGAAATACTGTGGTGGTGGTGTTTTTTACTGACTGTATCTTCTCAAGACAAATCTAATATTTAAGGTCGTTATAGGTTGACCTGGATCTTATGGAAAGGCTTAGAAACATAACCCTGATGTGTTTACCTTGTTGGGGGCGGGAGTAAGGGAGATATGTGCCCTGAGTTTTAAGTGACTTCATCAAGAAACTTTCAGAGAAACAGAAGAAAACTGTGAGAAAGCGAAGGAGAGGCTTGCCTGCGTTAGCAAGAAGCATCCAGACTGCACTAAACTACGGCTGCTAAGAAAATGTCTTCGCAAGAACCACACCTCTCACTCCAGAAGTGTTTCCCTTCTTCCCTGCGCCCAGGGCTATGCACCTCACTACACAGGGAATAATACAAAGCTCAGTCCAGTCTGAGCCATGCAGGACTCTCGTCCCAGCTGCCTGAGTAATCTGCATATTGCACCGTGTGCGCGGAGATCACAAATGCCTACCTCGATTGCCTTATATTGCCTCTTCCTCAGGACACATCAGAGGAAATATCTAGTGCTGTTATTACTCTCACTACTAAGGGGAAGAAGAAATTAACATTTATTAAGCACTGGGTATGCTCTCACTTGATTTCACAACCCTATTAAGATAGGTAAATCCTACCCAAATTTACACATGAAGAAAAATAAAGCTGTTCAATAGCGTGCCCGCAGCACCAGTAAGGAGAAGGGCGGGCTCTGTGCCCCATCAGCTCCACAACACCGGGGTCCATCCTCCCCCTGCTCCCCCCCAAGGAAAGACACAGTCGCTTAAGTGCGGTAGATAGCATATCAGCTTCCCATTGCTTGGCGTTACTCAAGGTAAGCGGTTCTGAAAACAAGTTACAGAGAAAATAAACCAGCCACCCCCTCGTTTCGCTGAATCTATTCCATATGCAGGAAATGCTCTAAGAGAAAAAAGGGTAAAGCGTCCCCGGAGGTGAATCCTGGCTCTTCGCCTCATTTCCCAATTCCTTCCCAACAGAGACTCTGGGACTCAGATGCCTTTATCGCTTCCATCTTGTGCATTCGCTCTTAGGGCATTACAGCGCAGCTCATTAAAAACTTGAGAAAGTTGCCTTTCTAAATGAGCTCTGTCATTTTGCTCTTAGGGACCCCCGAGTGGACTCTGACTCATGGCGACCCGGGGTACAGCAGCAGGATACACGGCCTGACTGTGCGGCTGGAATTACCTCCGGGCAGAGAAGACCCCGCCCCTCGCAGCAGGTCTCTAAAGGTCACCCGTTCCATTTCCCACAACAACTTCCCTGACATTTGTTACCACTGCCAGTTAAAAAAGTTACTCTGTAGCGAATTGTACTGTCTCGCTTGACCTGCAATAAATATAGGAAACCAAAAATGTATGTTTCAACAGAATCCCGATTTTCCATCCCAGGCTTAGAAAAAAAAATGTTTTTAAAAGATTTAAATGTCGATATTTTAAATGTTCCTAAATGAACGAAATGATAAGTGTCTCACCATACTGCGATGTGGCGGAACCCTTTTATCCTGAAACTGCTACGAAAAGGGATTACAAAGTAAACATTCAACCCCTTTTGAAATTGCTGGGTCGTCTTTGCAAAGAAGTTGAATGTTACAAGAAGCCTTTCGCTGTGGACAGAGCACACGAGGATTCCAGGAGGAACAGAGGTCTCATCTAAAAACCGGTCTTCTCCTCCTCGAAGCCTGGACTTTACAAAGAAACACGTTAAACACGGACACAGAACCCCCAACACGCCCCGCGGTGAGATCCCCGTTTCACATACTGGAGACAACACAAATCAAAACGGATCGAATGTTCGCAGTCCAGGGTCAGCAGGATTTAGGACCGAGAAAATGATGTCGACGTTTTTCATCCTTTTTTCAGGTTTCAGCACCCCCAAAGCCGGCCATCGGGCTCCCCCGCCTCGGGTGCGGGAGCCCGTTCAAGGCGAGATGGGAGCGGAGACGACGGATGCCCCCAGCTGGCTTCGGGGGGGGGGGGGGGGGGGGGGGGGCTCCGCCCGCGCGCCCCCGCCCCAGCCCCTCGGCGCGCCGCCCGCCCGCCGCGCCCGCGCCGCCAGCGCCCCCTGCCGCCCGCCCGCCCGCCTCCGCGCCAGCGCCCGCGCCCGCTTCCGCCCGCCCCCGGCCCGCGCCCGGCCCGCGCCGAGGCCGCGCAGCCTGCGGGCAGGGGCGGGGGCGCGCGGGGGCGGGGCAGGCGGGGCCGGCGCGCCCCCAGACTCCGGGCTGGCGCCTCCGGGCCGCGGCCTCACCTACCTACGCCGTATTTCTCCTCCTCCGTGGGGGTCCACATGGCCGGGCCGGGCGCGGCCCCGCGGGCGCGGCGGCCGGGCGACAGCGCGGCGGGCACGGCCGCGGGCCCGGCTGTGGCGCACCGCGAGCCGAGGCGGGGGCGGTCAGGCGGCGCAGGGCAGTGGGCGGCGCATCCTTCACAGGCCGGCCGGGATGCTGCCGCCGCCGCCACGTTCGGGCCGCGATGCTGCTCGGGCGGCCCGGCAGCCCCACTCGGTGCGGGCGAGGGCTCGCCACCTGCCCGCCGTTGCCGCTCCCGCGCCGCCACTCGGCTCCTCACGGCTCCGCCGTTCGGCTCCGGGCACCGCCGCTGCTCCGCTCGCCTCAGCGGACTCGCAGACGCCCGCGCATGCGCCACTTCCCGGCGCGCGGGGGCTTGCGCCGCGCGAACCCACGCGCCGCCGCCGCCGCCGCCGCCACCGCCGCGCGAGCGGAGGGAAATCCACGAAAGGCGATTGGACGGCGAGCCGGGGGCGGGGTCGTCGCTCGGCGTAGGCGGGAGCTAGTGGGGCGGGGCCGAGCAGGTGGCGAGCCTTCATCTGCACCTGCTCCCTTGCGCTCGACGTCCCTGATCTGACCTTGGGACGCACCGCCCAGACTGCCCCACGCCTGGGAAGATCCAGTCGTCGCCATGTGCATCCCTGGAGCCAGCAGGACAGGATCTCAGGGCAACACATGAGGAGCGTAGTACCTACTCTATCCTGGGCGCCCAGTTGCACTCCAGACACAGGTTTCTGAAGACCCCATCAGTCCAGATGCACCAGCCTCATTGGCCTGCATGGTGAACGGTTGGGGCCAGAAGGGTCACACTCGAGTGCTTTGTAAAGAACCATCTTCTCCTTTAGTTTTCAAGAGTCTTGCAGGTGGCATTGCCTCTACTCTTCCTATGTCTCTGATTCCTCTGCCTCTTGGCTCCTGGCTCCTTCCTCCTCTCTCAGTGACCCCCAGCTCAACCCTTCAGTCCGAGAGAGAGTTCCCCAGAACTGCAGGATTTCTACCTCCATCTGGACCAGATGGTGTATGTCACACAGCCCAAAGCCCACCTGACCCATCCGGCACAAACATGACCAAGTCAAACCCCAAGGTCAGCTCTCATGATCGCCCTGAAAACACCCCCACTCTTCAGAGCTCAGCGTCTAAAAACTCGTCCTTGATCCTGCAGCCAGATTGGGCCCTTCCCTCTTTTTCTTGGCATTCCAACCTCCAATGTGTGCCTATCTACCCCCATGAAATGGTCAGCTCCTTAGAGGTCAGGCTCCAGGACACGGTCACCTTTCTGGTTCCTCAGCCCCAGACCTGTGACATAGGAAGGGCCTTCAAAAAACCGTCTGTTCTCTTCCAACTCCATTTTTCCATAGGTTTGTCCTATGGGTGGGAGGAAAGACGGTGTGGGGAAATCTTGTCATCCCAGGGGTCGTGTTGGTTTTCCCCTCACTGTGTCCTTTCTAATGGACACTCCTCCCACAGCAGGGTTACTTGGGTCATCTCGGTGACCTGGCCTATCTCGGTGACGACTCCCAGCCTGGGACAATGTCTCTGCTGTGAATAGCTGGACTTTCTCAACAGTCAGACATACTCTTTTTGCCCAGCAAGTAACAGAAGAGACGTTAGTTTGTTTTTAGTGTAGTTAGGCATTCCAGAGAGATAGCTCCCTGACCAGTGACCACAGAATCAAAGAATGAATGAAGTGACAAACCCTACCCGGTATCTTCCCCGGGGAGCTGTCCAGCAAGTGGGGCAAAGCCCAATGTTCTGACTGCAGGCGCCGCTGTGGATGTTTCCTTCTCCAGTTCACCTCCCCGTCTCAGGAATGTGATGGCAGTCAGAGCCTAACAGAGTCGGACCCCTTCTCTCCCGGTTCCATCTCCTGGACCCACCTTCCCTGCCCATTTCCTCTTCGAGGTGGGAGCCGTGAATCCTAAGTGGTGGAGGAAAAAGAGTGGGGGCCAAGGTGAGGAGAAGGGCATCGGACAACTCCCAGACTCCTCCGGCCATGCTGTTTCTACTAAATTTAGATTGTTTTCTTTCTGTAAAGCAAAAGGGCTCGCACACATGGGGGAGGGTCGGAGTCGGCAGGGCCGTGCACCTGTCCTCCTTCCCCTCGGTGTCTGCTCTGAACCTTTTGGTGGGTGCCCGGTCTACCAGACACCCCCCTCCACACCTCACTAAGCACATGAGCTGATCCCCAGAGCCTGTGACAACCAGAGTCCTCAGCACAACGCCTTCCCCCTCCTTGACACCTGTCCTTCCTGTGCTCACTGCCCCCTGGGCTCGCCACACGTCCCTTCTCGGGGATCCCCTGGCACCATCTCCCCCTGAGCCTGGGGATGAGGCCCCTCCCAGAGTTCCAGGGACTACAGCCTGTTTGGCAACTGCCTTCCTTGTTCCTCTTACTTTTCTCCGCTGCTGACTTCCGAAGGCCAGTTGCCATTCCAGGTCCCTTTCCTCCCAGGCAATTCTGGTCCTTCTCAGCCCCCAGAGGGGGCTTTGCAGAGGCCCATTGCCTCCCAGAAAAGACTCCTTCAGAATTCCTTAGGGTCATCCCCACTCATCCCACCCCACCCCATTCCCTGGTCCTGGTTGAGCCTCTGCAGACAGCCACCCTACGCCCATGGCCTCTCTTCCCTTGAAGATGGCAGATGTCCATAATGTCCAAGGCCCCTCTCAAGGTCATGTACTTCAGGAAGGGTTTCCTCAGTTGTCTTCTGCCAAAGAGGATTTGACCTCCCGGGAGTGTACTTCCCATAGAACATAGAATCATCCCACTGCCTCCGAGATCTCCAAGCTGCCCATCTTTGCACCTGGACAAACACCTGCCTATGCTCTTCATTTACCTTGACCCCACAAAGCAGAGACTTGCCCAGTACCTCTCCTCTGGGGTAAGTACCCCACCGCTGTGTGTACCGAGAACACACTGACTTAGATAGGGAAGGACCAGGCAAGGGCCTCAGCCAGTCACAAGCTTCCAAATTCTGAACGTTGAGTTAATTAAGTGACGTCTATTTGAAACAGACCCGTTGGTTTTCGTTAAAGTTTCCGTTGGGGCACTTTATCGAAGAGCTGTGTGAAGTATGACTATGGTGGCACGATTTCTCTGAGAAACAAAGAAGTCTGTCAACGATTGACCTCATTATCTCAAAAGAGAAAGGGCAATTTTCTGTGAGAAAGGAATCAAGCTTTCAACAGGATATCTCTCTCTCTCTCTCTCTCTCTCTCCTCTCTCTCAACTGGGGCTATTAAAACTGTGCCACAAAACACTAGGAAAACTTATCACTACTGTAGCCAAATGGATTTTGCACACAATATGTAAGAAAGCAGACAGCATCCTCTGTGCTGCTTAAATGGAACTAAAGTTCGAAGATTTATTTATTTTTACCGTGAGCAGACAGACTCTCATGGTAACTGGTCTCCCACCACTGGCCAGTGAGACGGGTCCTCTACAAAGCTCGAGGAACCATGTTTCTGATTTTCACCTTTGGTCTTCTGCTGCCTGGAGACTGGCAGCAGTCTGTAAGGAGGCAGCCAGCTGTATGACTCAGCTCATGAGACAGCGTGCAGCCACAGAGACGATGTTTACCCAGGATCATCCTGGAGGCTCTCGCTCCTGAAGTCAGTGGGCAAGTGGCACAAGATGCTCATTCTCCCACGAGTTTTTGGCGGCCTGTGCCAAGGCAACAGGCACTTCCCTCTCCCAGAGACCGAGCGCATCGGATGCCCTGTCCAAGTGGAGGGATGTTCATGCTTCCAGAAGGTGGGAAGACTGCGAGAAATGCCCTGAGTAGACAAGGACGTCAAGACACCGTGCAGGTGAGGGCGGGGACATGCCGTGTTCTCTCTTGATCAGCACGTGCTCCCAATGAGAGCCTGTGCCCATAGCCCACCCAGGGTCGGTTGGCTGGGAGGCTCGGGAACACATCAAACCCAAACTGTCTCTTTGCCCAGCTGGATGCCTCCAGCAGTCAGTTCTGCTGTGCCTGATAAAGACTCGCAGAGTCTGCTTTCTCCATGGCAGAGACTCCCGCCTCCACCACCTTGGATCCTCCCTCCCCCCCACCAGACAGGACCTCCTAAAGACCCCCTCTGCAGAGGCAATGTTGACGAGCAGATTGTCACCCCAGAAGGCTGGCTAGATCAGGGCCCTTTCAGGTGAAGACATGGAAAGTGACTAAGGAGATATTCTTAGTATTTTGCTTAAGCTCTGATTGCATCTGCCTCTCTCTGCGGCGGGGAGGGGAAGAAGAAGAGAGAGAGAGTGGGAAAGAAAGGCACTCAAAGCAGTGCGAGATTGCGTTATTTTCCCTAAAATGACAAACTCCGGCCATCTGTTTCTATTTTATCAACCCATTCAAAATATTATTCAAATGCAGATTCCTTGCAGTCCGCCAGGGTCTTTCTTAGGAGACGTGTGCCTGGTTTCGGTGGCTGGAGACTGGTATGTTGCTTCCAGGTGGGCTGTGCGTTGCTTGGGAGCCTCTCCTGCAGACACACTCTGGTGCTGTCAGAGATTTCTCCCCTTGAGCAGCGGCAGCTCTGGGGCCACCAGCAAGACAATGTCTTCTTATGCCGGAGACAATCCCTTACCAATCAAAGGAAGGACACAGGTGGCAGAAATGGCCTCTTGGTGGAAAGAAGGACACCTCCAGAAAAAATCCTCACAGTTAAGTCCTTCAACTCACGTGAGCTGCCAGTCCAAGGTCAAGGAAGCAGACAGCAGTCTTCCCTCAGGCAAGGCAGGCAGAGACTGCCCACAGGACGCAGGCAGCAGGGTGGGTCAGCAACGGTCAGTAGCTCAGGAGCTTGGTGAAGCAGGTATCAACCGGTTCTCTAACTCAAGCAACAAAGGGCAACAAGATCCACCTGCCCTTTAAGCTCAAGCGATGTATGCCCCAGCACCGTGGTGAAGCAGGTCTCAAAAGAGCCTTGAGTGTTGGCCCACCGGGAGTGGAGCACACTAGCTCAACTGTCACAGTCCACCCCTTGACAACTTGGCACTCGTCCACAATTCTCTAGCCACATATAGCTTCCAGACATTCATGAAATCACACTTACCCCGAACACCATACATCTATCACACATATCAGTGAAAACACACTGACTCTCTTTGTTTCTGGTACATTGTACGTGAACACAGGAAAGAGATTCAATGGGTACACATAAAGAAGAAATAGCAACAATCACAAACCGCACTTTTGCAATGGATTACATGGTCATAACTGACAGGTAGAACTACCTTCTTCCACGACCCATTCTGTAGTTCCTTTGCCCTCAGCCAGTGCCTCAGCCTGCTGTGGTGTCTAAGACCTTTTGACCCAGCCCTTCATTGCTAAGGGGTCTGGGTCATTAGTCGCCCTATCAGGATTGGGTTGCTGTAGTTTACCATTTAGTGTAACCACAGGGCATGGAGGTACAGAGAGACGGCATGTGGGATCTCCTGAATTCCAGACATAGTCTTCTTTACCTCCATTATGTACCACCAGTTCAATTTCTCCTGGGTAATCAGGATCAATCATACCACTCAGTACAGTGATACCCTTCTTCACCTCTTGATTCAAAGGCACGAGGACCCCAAAAGTGACCAGTGGACATTTCTAGTTGCCAGTTCAGTGAAATCAGAGCTGGTCCCCTAGTCCCTTGAGTTCAGTCTTCTCATCTCCTAAATGGTGAGGGGAAAAGGTTTCCTAAAGCCACCTGTCTGTGGTCTTTCTGTGAGAACAGCACTAAGGTGCTAAGACAGGGCTAGTCTCTTCCCAGTCCTCAGTTCTGGGGACTCGGCCATCCTCAATCACCAAAAGAAACCAGCTGGGTTGATTAGGGAGGACCAAGACGCAGTGCAAGCATCCTTCGCCCCATGGGAGTCCTCGCTACAAATACCCACTGGTTCTCCGCTATCACTTCACGCCCTTCCTGCTCCTCAAGCTCGTGAGTTCCACAGTCATTTTCTTGCTTCCCGTCTTCAGTGCTCAGCACCCAGCGCCTGTTATGGAGAGAAATCGTGCCCTCGAAAAAGACACCCTCCCTCGGTGTAGGTGTCTCAGACACCTCGTCTTCCATTTTGCGATCTGATGTAATTATCTACGTGTTGTGGATTCTGCTCTCAAAGGCGTCCATTTTCAGTCCCTGGCTTCATTTCGCTACAATGAGGCCGGGGCTGGCTGGGGGACAGCTCTTCAGTCGCTTGTATGTAAGTTCAGGTTGAAGTTGAAGAAAATCAAAACCACTGCATGAGAGCCAACATGCGGCCTTCAGTACATCTCCCCTGGTGTTCCAGAACATTTCAAGAACAGATTTGACACATTGAACACTAATGACGGGAGACTCGGTGAGCCGTGGCAGGATAGCAACTGCATCGGACATGAAGAAACAAAGGGTCATGTCAAAGACAGGAAAGAAAAGATCCAAGTGAAGGTCAGAGGAGTCCCTGAAACTTGGTCCGCCTGAGAGAGTGGCTAAGGCAGATGAAGAGCTGATGGGAAGAGCCGTACAGCACATTGCAAAAGGCAGTCCAAGAGAGCACAGTAAAATATGATGATGAGATGTGTGGAGACCTAGAGTTAGCAAATCAAAAGGGAAGAGCAAGCACAGCCTATCTTAAACTGGGAGAACGAAAGGAAAAAAAGGCCAAGCCTCGCATTGCAATATTGGAAGATTCTATGAGCAAACTACTGAGTGACACTGGAAGCATCAAAAGAAGAGGGGAAGAATACAGTCACTGTACCAAAAAGAACTAATCGACACTCAACCATTTCAAGAACATACGGGCGAGAACCAATAGTTCTAAGGGAAGAGAAAGTTGCACTGGAATATTAGTCCCCAAAAGGAACCAGGAAGGGATAGACTTCCGACTGAGATGTTTCAACAAGCTGACAAAGCGCTGGAAGCACGCACTCGTCTATGCCAGGAAATTTGGAAGACAGCTACTTGGCCAACTGACTGCACCCCTTCCCAAGAAAGGTGGCCAGCAGGATGCTCAAATCATAGAACAATATCCTTACATCACATGCAAGTAAAAGGTTGCTGAAGATCATGCAACTGGGGCTGCAGCAGCGCATTGCCAGGGAGGTGCCAGAGGTCAGACCGGATTAGAAGAGTATGTGGAACCGGAGATGTCACTGCTGACGTCAGATGGGGCTTGGCTGAAAACAGAGAACACCAGGAAGATGTTTACTCCTGTTTGACTGGCGGTGTCAAAGCGTTGGACTGTGCGGAAAATAACAAACTAAATGGGCTGAGCCCTGGTGGCGTAGTGGTTGTGTGCAGGAACTGCAGCCCACACGGCGGGCTGATGGTTCAAATCCAGCAGCAGCTCTCCAGGAGCAAGGCTGGGCTTCCTACTCCCACCAGGGCAGTGATGCCACACACACACACACACACACACAAAAACTAAGCACAGACTTGAGAATGGGAATTCCAGAACACTTGATTGTGCAACTAAAAGGTGGATTGTGAGGCAGTTGTGCAAATAAGGACATACTGCATGGCTTACGTCCAGAAAGGCGGGCATCCAGGGAGTATCCTCTTACCACACTCACTCAATCTGTCTGCTGCGCAAGTCATCAGAGAAGCTGGATAAATGAAAGATGCAGCATCCGGATCGGGGGAAGTCTCATTAACAACTTGTGATATGCAAGTGTACAACCTTTCCTGCTGAAAGTGAAGAGGGTTTGAAGCCCTTGCCGACAGAGATCGAGGACTGTGAGTGACAACAAAGGGTCAACAAGTTCAAACCCCTCACATCGGGACCAGTGGGTTGGAGAAAAGACTACGGTTGGGAAGGATCTCTGTTTGCTTGGGTCCACAATCCATGTGCCACAGTCAAGAGAACAAACAGACGCATCGCCACGATCAACCAGCTGCTCAGAGTGTCAAAAACCAAAGCTGTGACCTTGAGAACCAAGGTGAGCCTGACCCAAGCTGGGGTGGTATTTTCCGTCACCTCGTGTGCATGTGAAAGTCAGACACTGGGTCAGGGAGACGGAAGAAGGGCGGGTGGATCTGAGCCGTGTCGCCGGAGAAGACTCGTGAACATGCCGCGGACGGCCACAGAGCCAACATCTCTGGTCTTGGGAGAAGTGCAGCCCGAATGCTCCTTAAGGCAAGGACAGCCAGACTTCATCTCACGGACTTTGGACATGTCTTCAGGAGAGACCAGTCCCTGGGAAAGGGTGTCGTTTGGTCAAGTAGAGGGACAGGGACGGGTTGACACAGTGGCTACGACGGGCTCAACACCGAACAGCTGGGAGGCTGGCACAGGACAGGGTCCCTCTGAGTTGGGGCAGACGCTGATAGAAGTAGGATGCGGCCTCTATGACCAGGTTGTATCTCCAGTCAATCTCTTGAGAGATAAGAGAGTAAACACCAAAAAGAGCCCTACCAGCACCAAAAAGAAGGAGTGTCGTGTGCAGGGCGGAGTCCTGAGGTGCCATTCTTCACCTCTGGGCTGCCATCTGCCTGGTGAGCAGCTTGTAATCACCAGCTGCAGGGCTTCCTTCTCCCTTAGACAGCGTGGGAAACCCCCAGGAGGTCATGGGAGCCAGCATTGGCCCCACGCAGTGAGTTCGGTGCTGGAGTGTGAAGAGTACCCTTTGGGCCTGGGAAAACACTATTTCCGATGGTCTTAGGAACTGAGACACAGCTCCTCTATTTCAACCCTTTGCCCTGACGTTGGCTTTTTGTGCACCCTCTCCCAGAATGTAGCGATGTACGTACTGTTGGTCTATTGAGACTGTTACCCATGCTACGCCATGCTTCCAGACAAAATTTCATTCATTTGCCATTAGAAATACATGTGTCACAATATATGATTGCATATTGTTTTTGTGATTCATAACCATGCTTTCATCCTGTTCAATTTGTAACAATGAAAATAAATCCTGCACATCAGATAGTTACATGATGATTCATAACAGTAACAAAATGACAATGGTGAAGTAGGTATGGCAATCGTGTTATGGTTGGGGACCACGCCCACATGAGGACCCATATGAGGGGTGACGCGTGGGGAAGGTTGAGACCTGCTGCTCTAGACCCAGGGGGTGATGGGTGGTCACCAAAGAACACCAGGTCTACAGATGTTGAAAGGAGACAGGAACCCTCTGAAAGTGGACGGTGGAAGCCTTCCCCTCGAACCAGCCCGCTGAATTTGGACCCCAACTTCCTAAAGGGTGAGGGAATACGTTTGTTTGTTCAGGCCAGCCACTTGCAGCATTTCTGTTATCACAGGACTAGAGAACTAAGACAAGGAACCCAGGTGCATTTGGCCATGAACCTGAAACCATCGGTCAATCAGAGGAGGAAAAATGGGATTTTCTACTCTTATGAAGATTCAGAGTCTCGGGAACCCACTGGCTAGTTCTATAGTAGATTATATATATATATATTAGAGAGAGAGACAACCCTCCTCCAACCATAACACTATTTTCATTATTTAAACACACACACACATACATCATATATACTCAGGTATAAGTTGAGTTTTTCAACACATCTTTTTTCTTTTTTTAAATCATTTTACTGGGGGCTTGCACAACTCTTATCACAACCCATCCATCCATTGTGTCAAGCACGTTTGTGCATTTGTTGCCATCATCATTCTCAAAACATTTTCTTTCTACTTGAGCCCTTGGTATCAGCTCATTCTTCCCCTTCCTCCCCGCCCACCTGCCCTCCCTCACAAACCCTTGATACTTTATAAATGATTATCATTTTGTCATGTCTTATACTATCCAAGTTCTCCCTTCGCCCACTTTTCTATTGTCCATCCCCCAGGGAAGGGGTTATAGCTGTAGATCCCTGCGATTGGTTCCCTCTTTCTACCCCCACCTTCCCTCCACCCTCCTGGTATCTTCACTCTCACTGTTGATCCTGCGGGGTGCATCTGCCCTGGCTTCCCTGTTTCCGGCTCCCATCTGTACCAGTGTGCATCCTGGTCTAGCTGGATTTCTAAGGTAGAATTGGGGTCATGATAGTGGGGAGGGGGGAATGAAGCACTGAAGAACTATAGGACCTATAGGAAAGTTGTGTTTCATCATTGCTACACTGCACTGTGACTGGCTTATCTCCTCCCTGAGACCCTTCTGTAAAGGGATGTCCAGTTGCCTACCCCTGGGCTTTGAGTCTCCACTCTGCACTCTCCCTCGTTCACAATTCAGCACATTTTTTAATTATTATTTTAAAAATCATTTTATTGGGAGCTCATACAACTCTTATCACAATCCATCCATCCAAGCACATTTTTAATGCAGTTGTGGTAAAATTAGGTGCCTCGGCTAATAATGGAGTATATACAGGGTGTGTGTGTGTGTGTGTGTGTGTGTGTTGCTTGAATTAATACAGTGGTGAACACGTGCTTTTTTCTTTTTCCTTCCAGAACTGTAGATCTTTGTTCCAATAGGATCTTTATTTGTTTGTTTCTGGCCAGGAAAATGGGAAGAGAGACACTAAAACACAAGGCCCACCCCCACCCCCGGCAGGAAAAGCAAGTGGAGGAAGACTTAGCATTACTTCATTACCTTTTCCCCACTGGGAGAAGAACTGTGCCCTTGAATCTCTGCACCAAGTCACCAAGGAGGAATTGAAATTAAAAACCTTAGAGAGTCATTAGCAACAAAGCGTTCTAACGTCAGGAAGCGAATTTTATGGGACCCTATTTGTAATATTAATTGGGCCTCTGCGTAGCCAAATGGTGAAGTTATTGCTCCAATACAAATAGGCCCCAAAGAGAAAAACAGCTGAAAATAGCACCAATATTACAATTCAGGACAGAGGTAGTCTCTCTACATATAAAAAGCCACCAATTGCAACTGCCTCCGCCAATGGCAAGTTCAAGGCAAAACAAAGCCTGCTTGTTTGGTGCAATCCCACCACCCCAGGTCTGAGTTGCTCTGAGACTGGGGCCAGGGAGGAATGAGGCTTTGCGCTCCCCCATCCCGCCCTCCACCCCCAGCTCTTTGTCCTTTGATCTTGCAGCGTGAGGTACTTGAGGCACACATTCACCCAATGTTGACTGGGCACCTGTGACGGTCAAGAGGCAGGCCAGAAGATTTTCAGGACTCTCTGGTCGCAGAGGCTCTGATCGAGTCCGGGGAGGAGACATGCAAGCAATCGTCACACAGAGACCTTGGAGGTGGGAGAGAAGCGTGGGGTGTGCAAAGGGAGCAGCAGGCACAGAGCCTGGCCTGGCTTGGCAAATCAGGGAAGCCCTCCTGGAGGAGACGGCACTTAGCCTGAGACGCCGTGAGCCAGAAACAAGCAACGAGAAGGAAGAAGCAGCTTCCGGTGGAGGAGCCAGCGCTTGAGAAGGCCGGAGGGAAGGCACCTGGCGTAGCTGAGGAACGGGGAGCCCAGATGGCCAGACTCAGGATGCGATAAGGCCGGCAAGAACGTGAGGGCTGTGGAGACAGTCGGCATGAATGGCCAGCCGGGGTCTGCATCCTGACATTGGTTCCCCAGTCATGCCAGGCCCTGGGTCCAAAGCAGAGGCAAGATCTGTCAGACCCTAAACCCAAGGAGATGCCAGGCAGCTGAGCACAGCCGTGTAGGGAAAGTCTCATTGGCAGTCCTCAGCCTCCCTGAGGCCGAGACCCTTCATACGGCTCATTGTGGTGACACCCCCCCCACCACCACCATAAAGTTATTTCGTTGCGACTTTGTCACTGTCATTTTGCTGCTGCTATGAATCGGGCAGTCCCTGTGAAAGGGTCGTTCGACCCCCAGAGGGGTTGCGGTCCACAGGTTGAGAACCGCTGCGCATGTCCCAGTGACCTGTGCGCTGCTCCCCAGCCAGGGTGACCCCAGCCGCCTTCTCCTCCTGGAGCCCGGCCCGTCCTGATTCTCAGGCTGGCACGTGGCCTCCTAGGCTCAGACGGAAGAGCAGCTTCCCTCCCTACAGAACCTGCTCTTGGGGGCCCAGAAAGGGGTGCCAGGGTCCCCCACTTCCACTATGATCTTAAGTCCTCCCGTCATCCACAGTTGTGCCTGTGCAAAAGGGCATCCCCAAGTGCATCAAGAAGCAGTGGGCCGGGAATCTGACAGGGGGGTTAGCACTGCTTCTGTCCTTGGAGGACGAGAGGGCCTTCCATCAAGTCGGGCAGGACCTCAACTCCAGCAGCAGCAGGCCCCTGGGGGACCCCCCCCCCACCCTTGTTGCCTGTGTGGGGAGCAGCTCTAAGCCAAGAAAACCGTTCTGTCCCTCAGTCCTCTCTGGGCCGGGATGTGGACGACCATGCGTTCATGACGATGGAGGGATCGGGATGTGTCCGAGCCTAGCCAGAGCCGCCGCCACGCTGGGAGCCAGGTTTTTTTCTGCCAGAGGTTTTTTCTGCCAAAATCACGCCCGAACCCTGCCTGTCTCACCCACTGCCCCCGCCCTCCCTCTTCTTTCTCAAGTTTCAAGCGATCTGGAAATCCGCGAGTAGAATCGGAAGGTTCCGAAGCCAACTAGACACCCTCTCCAGACCCACTTCTTTCCTCTGTCGATGTATAAACGAGGCGTGCTCTGACGATGCCCGGCAGACACGGCCATCATGATAGATAGGTTGTAGGGCCGTGTCTAGCGATGACAGAGAGACTGCAGAGATCATCCTCAGGGTGCTGCCGGGGAACCTCTGAACACAGGGCAAGCACGTGGGAGAGTGTCCACCACACAGGCCCTCAAGCCAGGAGACTTGGCAAGTCTCATTCCCCAGCTCTCAGGCTCAGACTGCTTCCCAGAAAGGCTGGACCTCCTGGCATTTGGGGAGCCTGCTTCTACCCCATCCGGCCCTAAGAGCTTTTTTGGAGTGACACCCCCCCCCATTCTCCCTCTCACCAGCCAGCACTTAGCTCCCCACCAATCCCTTCTCTCTAAAGCAGGGGTTCCCAACCTTCCACACAGCTCCTCATGTGGTGGTGACCCCCCAACCATCATATTATTCTCCTTGCTTCTCCATCGCTGTCATGTGGCTGCTGCGATGAAGCGGGTGAGTGCTGTGAAAGGGTCGTTCGATGCCCCCACAGGGGTCTCGGCCCACAGGCTGAGAACCGCTGCTCGACCACCCAAAGGTAGCTCCTTCCCACAGAGACTCCCACGGTGCAGCCACCCCTAAGAACCGCCTCACCCACCCGTCCGCTCTCTCGACCACATCATCATCGGCTCAGAGACACCCTGCCCAGAGCCACGGGGTCCTGGGCCACCCCGGGCAGAGCTTGGATTCCTTTCTGCGTTTGGTTTAAAGGCCACGCAGGCGTCCCCCGTGACTGTCCCGTGTCCTGTCACACAGACGCTCTGCTTCGTGGCTTAGTCACAGTCTTCGCTATCAAATTAAACGCTCCTCGGTTGGTTATTTTTAGAGAAATCTTCCTCTTAACGCTGCATGGTGCAAGGACGCACGTGCACCCTCCGCTCTGGGAGCCGACGTCGCCCAGTGGGCCCCGACGGTGTGGGGGTTCTAGAAGACACAGTCAGCTGGCCCTGGCAGTGGGATCCCCCACCTGAGTCGGAATAGTGAATCCCCCTGGGCCTCCGCTGACTCCCTCACCCATCAACCAGCGCAGAGAAAGGCCCCAGGGAGGCTCTGGGCACCACTGGGGCACAGCAGACATCTCATTTGGCTCTCGGCTCGCTCTTCAATTCAAGGGCACTAACGGCAAGGCTGCCCCCACCCCCTGGACTCTCACAGAGGCCTGCTCAGAGAGGGCCTGTCACTCCGGCGGCCGGCGAGGGGCTGAGGAAAGGACAGTGGTTACGCCCCTCCTCTCCCGGCGGGCCTGCAGCTATGCACTCAGGCTGCCATCGAGAGACATAAGACTATCATCACAAAGCATTTGGACTTACCTGCATGGGGATGCAGGGGATGAGGGACTTGGGGTTGCTAGGAGGTGGGGGCCTGCTGCACCTACTTCAAGGCACTATGGGTTGGGGAAGCCGGGCAGCTGGGGACCTTTAGGAGCTGGCAGTGGAGTGAGGGGCAAGAACCAGAGGAAGTTACTGGATCATAACACCAGGTAGGACTCTGAGCACCCAGCAGGGACCTGCACTGCGGGGAGAAAGGATTTCTCAGTCCCAGTACCCTCCCTCCATGCTCAAGTCTCAAACGCAGCGGTTCTCAGCCCTCCCCGTGTCGAGACCCTTTCACACAGCTCCTCATGTGGTGGCGACCCCCCCCCCCCACCCAACCACCAGATTAACATAGTTGCTACTTTATCACTGCCATTCTGCTATGGCGAAGAATCGTCATGTAAATATCTGACATGGCGGATGTGTTTTCATTGTTAGAAATGGAACATAATTCAAGCACAGCGAGTCATCACAGAACAATGTCATTATACAGTGTGAAATGTGTGTGTGTGTGTGTGTGTGTGTGTGTGTGTGTGTCCCCAGGGGTCGTGACCCACAGGTTGAGAACCACTGCTCCCATGGTCAGGACTCTGAGGCACACTCACTCTTAGCGGGTGGGCAGCCTCCTTCTGGGGTCTCTCACGGAGCCAGCACTGAAGGAAGTGAGGTTTGGACCTGGATGTCCTTTCTGACGCTGGATGCCTGCTTGGTCCAGGCACAGTCAGTGCCGGCGGTGAGAAACAGGGATGCCTCGAGGACCAGGAACCACACAAGCCCCCGCAGACTCTACGGGAGACCAGGTGTTTGTGGGTGCACGTGACTGGCCCATGGGGGCGGAGAGGCCACCCTGCGTGTGGTCCAGGGAGAGCAGGCGAGGGAGGAGGCCACAGACGGGGGGTCCCTTGGGGCAGGTGGCCTGGGTGAAGACCTACAACCTTGTCCAGGGGACTTCCTGGAGGACCGCAGGGGCCAGGAGAGGGAGGGGGGTTGGGGGCAGAATCCCAGGGAGCCCAGGGGAGACCCAGGGGAGCAAGACAGAGGTTGTCAGGACAGTGCAGTGGCTCTCTGATGGACTGGGGGTGGGACAGGGGGCAGGGTGGGGGTATCTGCCCAAGATGTTTTTAGAATCATTTTTGTGGGGGGCTCCTAAAGCCCTTATCACAACCCATCCATCCATCCTGTCAGGCACATTTGTACGTGTGTTGCCACCATCATTTTCAAAACATTTGCTTTCTACTTGAGCCCTTGGGATCAGCTCATTTGCCCCTCCTTCCCAAATCCTGGTAATTTAGAAATTATTGTTATTTCATCATGTCTTACACTGACCCATGTCTCCCTTCACCCCCTGACCTGTCGTCCCTCCCCTGGAGGGGTTATGCCCAAGAAACTTCATCTCCCATGAATCGGGTGCAGAGGGCTGGGCCTGGGAGAGCCGGGGAGCCAAGTGTGCCTGTGTGAGTCTACGGATCAGGGCTTCTCAACCTCCCTCATGGCACAACCCTCTCATACAGCTCCTCGCGTGGGGGTGACCCCCCAACCATCACATGGTTCTCGTGGCAACTTCATCACTGCCATGTCGCTGCTGTGATGAATCCAGCAACCCTGTGTAAGGGTCGTTCTACCCCAGAGGGGTCCCGACCCCCGCTTGGGCATCACTGCTCTGGAGGAAAGCCGGAGAGGCAGCGCTTCTCCGGGGCGTCCCCGGAGCGACCGTGAGTGGGGTGCACCCACAGGGAGGCCCCTTCGCCCACCCACCCGGCCCCTCGTAACTGTCACTGGCAGGGCGCAGCCCCGGAGCAGGCTCCTCGAAGGGCGTCTCCGGCGGGGAGCCCCCTGGGACGTGCGCCTTCCTACCAGCAAGGGGTGTCACGGCCCGCCCCAAAGTTTAGTCCTGTAGAAAGTGGACCTCAGGAAAACGTGCCTCACAATGCGCTTCGGGGCGACGGCACGGACTATTAGCACTCACCACCCGGGGCGACTGCGCGTGAGCCGTCAGGCACGCACAGGTGTGCGCGAACCACGAAAGCCGCCCCCCCCCCCCCGGGAGTGTGCGCTCCCGTCCCATCCCGTCCGTAACGCTCAGGCCGCAACGCCCCGGCCCTGCCCGGCGGTCTGGACGCAGCGGCCAGCCCGCGTGGACCCCAACCAGCGCGGACCCTCCCTGCCCGTCTGCGTTTCTCCCGGAAGCGGCTCGGAAGGAGCAGGAACCGGGTCGGTCCATTAGGACCGGCCGCACCTCTTCGGGGACCGCGTGGAAAACCCGACACTTGGCGAGTCGGGCTGCGCACAAGGGCGAGCTCCATGCGGGACTTCAACACCGTGCAGGGGGAGGCGGGAGAAGTCGGGATAACACCGAGCCCCGAGCCCCGGTCGTGGGCGGAGAGGACTCCAGACCCGGCGGTGTGGGCAAACCCCCGGGAGGCGGCCAGATGAGAGAGGGGTTC